>JAUPFT010000003.1:6116530-6291926 GCA_036936625.1 Parnassius smintheus behrii
AATAGAATTTAACTTTGCAATAATTTCCGATCCTATTATATTTTTTATAAGGTTAACTTACTTCACATCACAAAATGCTGATAGATACAGGTGGCGCTTCAAGCGCCATCTTGAAAAAACGTTTTCAGCCGATATCTCGGAAACTATGCACTTCAAAAATTATAGAGATTATTATTGTAGAGAATAAAATTTCGCATCTTTAGTTTCCGGTAAACTTTTTTGTAAAACTTACCGTTTACGATTTATGGCCTATTTAAGGAACTAGTTTTTCTATCGCAGCCAATAACTCTTGAAATATTAGATTTATCAATAAAATGCATAAATCTTTTTTTTAAAGATCAGTTCATTCTCTAAAACTTTTGTTTGAAACTTTTTTTTCTAATGTCCATACTTTTTGAGTTATAGAACGTTTAATGTTGGACTTTTTAGAGAACAAACTCAATGTTGGAAATAATAAATACTGGCCTAAAATGTGCTAAAATAAAATAAAAATGTACAGTGTAATTTTTTTAAGAAGAGGAGGCATACGAGCATGCGGCTCACCTGATGCTAAATGACTACCGCCGCCCGTGATCAACCGCACCACCAGGGGAATTGCAGGTGCGTTGCCGGCCCTTTAGAAAGGAGTAAGCTCTTTTCTTGAAGTTCCCCAGGTCGTATCGGTCCGGAAAAATCGCCGGTGGTAAACTATTCTACAGAGAGGTTGTACGCTGAAGAAAACTCCTTTTGAAACGTACAATGGTGAACCGCCAAGCATCCAGATGGTGTGGACGTTTGCCGCGTAGTGCGTTCACGAAATTTGGAGGATGGGATTAATCCGAACAATTCATCAGAGCACTCTCCATGGTATATGCGAAAGAAAATGCAAAGAGATGCAACATCTCTTCGCAGTGCCAGATTTTTACCATTCGTCAAGTGTAATATCTCTCTACAGGATGCAGGAGTGTACAAGTTAGATTGTGAATGTGGTCTCTCTTACATAGCTCAAACAAAAAGATCCATAAAAACCCGCGTGAAAGAACATATAGCTGACGTGAAGCACCGACGCTCCGGGAAGTCTGCAGTCTGTGAACATGTTCAAGATCGTCCCCACCATTACATCAGATTTGATAAACCACAAATCCTCGCAAAAGAACACCGATTCCTACCAAGGATGATACGCGAGGCTATTGAAATTAAAAAACATCCTAATTTCAATAGAGAAGATGGTTGGGTGCTGCCATCTGCTTGGGATCCTATAATTAACAAAATTAAACCCAAACCCAAGCATACCACTGCAAGACTTCAAGATACTGTAAGTTTGTTTTGCGTAAATCGGACCAAAAATTAATATTCAAAAACTGAAGGTAGCCGGGCTAACAATGACATTGGGACGTCCAACATCTCAGTCCCCCCGGTGACCATAGTTGCTGTAAAGCACCCGAAACGTCGGGAATTAAAAATAAGTAAAATCAGTTAAATAAACACGATATAATCCGTAAATTTAGTTTCATTCAACGTGTAGTGTTCGCGTAAATTTAAGAAATCATTATGTGAACCAGTACGGACTGGTAATAGCAAATAAAATTCGCCGATTAGAAGATCTTAAAACCAAGCGCGCAAGATATATAACATCTTTAAATTTCTTAAAGAGATGCAGAGACCATAATCTCATTCTTACGTGTGTCAAAATATCAACAAAAAAGGACATTCCAGGAAGCGCTAAGATCTTAAATCAGGCAAGTAAAAAGTTGTTACGAACGGTGATTCAGCAGAAACGGTTCGATTTATATTTCATAAACAACACCATAGACAATTTGTCCAGTGAACTAAAGACAGTTTTAACGACATTTGATTTTAATAATTGCATCGAAACTTTAAACAAACGAGAAACATCAAAATACAATGAATGCAAAAATAAACAAATAGAAAAATACCAAAAATTAACGATCAACGACTAAACGGCAAAGCTGCTCAGTGATGTCTCAGTGAGCAGCTTTGCCGTTCAGTCGTCTTAATTCAAGGATGAAAACTGTCAGCGATCACCGAATAGTTAGAGACACGCTGAAGCTAAGCATTAAGTAGGAGAGGTCTCGTTTTTTTTTCTATAAAAGAGGGGGCAAACGAGCATGCGGCTCACCTGATGTTAAGTCCGCCGCCCATGATCAACCGCAACACCAGGGGAATTGCAAGTGCGTTCTCGTCTAATGAAGTCAACACTCCGTCAGATCTCCAAATGCATTTGGAGATCTGACGGAGCGTTGACATCGGGACTTACGTATTACTGCTCTTATTAAAGAAGCGATCGAGCGAAACCAAGGCTCCAAAGTCTTTGCCAGAGATCTATCTGCCAGAAAGAACCAACTGTCAAAGCTGATGACCGAATGTGGCAGCATCGTTTCCGGGACACCAGAGATTTTGAGTGAGATTGAGAGGTTCTATGGGCAGCTGTACACATCATCGTTAGAGCCACAAGCAAATATGAGTATCGATCCAAGAGCAAGTCTTATCCAACGCTTTTCCGATGATATCCCGGACGTTAGTCCGAGCGATAATAGTATGGCTCCCCAGCACCTTAAAACAGTAAAGCTCCAGGCGAGGATGGAATTACAGCGGAGCTTCTGAAAGCGTCCTTCAGAAGCTCTTTATTTCTGCTCTCCATGGTGGCACTACTCTGGAGATGTGGAGCAGAAGTGTAGTGGTCTTGTTCTTCAAGAAAAGCCACAACGCTCTCTTGAAGAACTACAAACCGATTTATCTTCTGAGCCACATATACGTGCTGTTTTTGAGAGTCATTACAAATCATCTTTCACGCAAACTCGATGACTTCCAACCTACCAAACAAGCCGGAAGGCCGAAAAGGCTTCAGTATCGTAGACCACATACATACCCTGCACCAAATTGTACCGAAGACTAAAGTGTATAATGTGCCACTTTGCCTTGCGTATGTGGACTTCGAGAAAACATTTGATTCCGTCGAAATTTGGGCGGTGCTGCAGTACCTTCAGTGGTGCCGAATTGACTGTCGGTATTTTGAAGTGTTCAAGTGTATGTACAGTAGGGCTTTGACGGCTATCCGAGTAAATAACCAGAGTACAAAACCTATCCAACTGTAAAAAGTTGTAAGGCAAGGAGACGTAATATTCCTGAAATTCTTCACCGCTGCATTGGAAGACGTTTTCAGGCTACTACACTGGAAAGGATACGGTATTAATATCAATGGCGAGTACATCACCCACCTTCGATTTGCCGACGATATATCCTTATGGCAGGATCGCTGGAGAACCTAAGCACTATGCTCAATGACCTCAATAGTGTCTACGACGGGTAGTAGGTCTTAAGATGAACTTGGACAAAATACAAGTCACGTGTAATACCATATCACACCTATGCCGAAAGTGGCCCAACCACTATGCTCATAGTTGTCGACGAATACGTTTACCTGAGACAAATAGTCCGACTAGGTAAGTTCAACTTCGACCGGGAGGTCAATCGACGGATTCAACTCGGCTTGGCAGTGTTCGGGGATTTACGACACATAGTCTCATCAGGTATCCCTCAAAACCTAAAAACGAGATTGTACAAACTGAAAACGAGATTGTAAAATCAGGGCGTGTTGCCAGTGATGACTTATGGTTCTGAAACGTGGTCTTTCACTGCTGGCCGTATGAAGACGCTCATGGTCGCCCAACGAGCTGTGGAGAGGGCTATGCTCGGGATTCCTCTGCGTGATGATCTTCAAAATGAGGATATTTACAGTAGAAATAGAGTAACCAACATAGACCAACGGATTAGTAAGCTGAAGTGGCAACGGGTCGGTCATTTAGCTTGAAGAATCGACAACCCATGGGAAAAAAGGTTCTAGAGTGGCAGCGTACCAGTAGCTGAAGTGAAGGAAAATCCCCCCTCCCCCTAGATGGAGTGACGACCTGGTAAGACATGCAGGAAGTCGATGGATGCAGGTGGCTCAGGACCGTGCCTTATGGCACTCCTTGTAGGAGGCCTGTATTCAGCTGTGGACTTGTGAAGAGCTGTAATGATGATAATGATGATGAAGTGGCATATCATTAGCTCTAATTCAGGGAAAACCCGAAATATGAGGCAAGGTCTCACCGTCTCACCGGCCGCGCGCATCTTGCTACATCCTTTGAGTACTTTTGTTAAAATCTGTGTTTTCTCATCGAATATTACATACCGATGAAAGGAATATCATTTTTCTTTTTATTTTGCTTTCGTGAATAATTTTTACACCTTGTCACTTCACATGTCACCGTGGCAACTTAAAATTCAAATAAATACCATGGAGAGAAACAATTAACACACCTTACCTTTCATGAATTATTACATCGCCTTTGACATTTCAAGATTGTTCAACCCTGTGCTTACTATTCATACTGACTATCGCGCTCTATAACTTGCTTATAAATACTCTAAGGCTATTTCCTACTAACTTGAGCAACCCAACCGACTTCGCGCTAAGTTTTTAATAGTAGGCACATCCTTCTGAACAATATACTTGATAAAACCCAAGTATTGGATTTTTTTAAGTATAAATAATGGTTGTTTTCAGTAAGTACTTATTTTCAACAATAGTTACGTGTACTGTGAGTGACTACGTTGTCAATAATTGAAAGAATCCTTTATCTAACGTTGTAACGGTGATCAATCAATTACTGGTCCCCTTTACTATGCCACACCTCGTTAGTTTCGGGAATCAACGCGTGACCCCTGATAAGAAGTTCGACCGAGAACCTTAACCGCTCCCTTAAAAGGATATGGTTGACGGCTAAGATTACGGGCACCAAGGAATGGTCCCGATCCAGACATCAGTCATGAACTTAGTGGACTGTATATCTTCTTACTTCCCTACTTATAGGGTAGACACTGATGAAATAGAACAGCAAGTAGCTATTCGTAATTGGCCTTCGCAAATTTGATACTGAAGTTCCACTATTTTTACTTTACTTTTACTAATTTCGTTTTCTTTCTTGATTTAAAGCTGGCAACTGAAGCTGGTCCTGAACTGTCCCGAAGGAGTTTAAGTACTAAGTCTGTTTCCGTTCAGGAATGCTAATGCTTCTGAGTACTTGTTTTTCCTGGCCCCATGGCTTTCACGCATCGGATACGGGGGCGTCTGTTGCGCATGTAAAGATGGAGGCTGCGAAGGAGGGCGCGCCATGGGTTCTGGTGCGCCTTACCTGAGAAGAAGATGGAGGAGGAGTAGTCTTCTCCTGAGGAGGGGCCACCATGGGGCAACCAGCGCCGATGGGCAATTGCTGAACCGCAATTGCTGTTTTAAACTGTACACGAATGAAAATTCTGTATTTCGATCAACCCCTTACAATCTGATCGTCTTCTGATTCGGATTATCTGATAAATTATTTTACTGATATATTCCCATTATGAACTCATTAGTATTCTCTTTACCAAAACAATAAGTTGGAACTGCCAATACTATATTTTGATTTTTTTTTCCATTTTCCTTATCATAATACCATGGGAAACTGTACAAAACACATGTGTAATTTACTGATACAACTTCATTCACTCTATCGGCAAATTCTAGTATCGCAATTCTGGATCATAATGAATTTGGATTACTGATACAAACCGATTTGTCATTCATGTACTAGATAAAATCCAATGAATCCCTTATTATTATTTTTCAATCTGTTAGTATCCGGTATTGTTGTTTCATAAACATAACAGTTCATCATGACTTCATACCAGTATTTCATTTGGATCTTTTTACACAGGATATCGTAAGAACACACCCAATTGATAATAATCTTATCAGTTTGTTTAATTTCACTTACTTTTTTAAGTTTGACCGTGATATTTCATAACTTTGAGACTAATTTTACTCTTTTGCACGTACGTGGATTGTACTACCTACTAACTTTTTTCTGACAGTCATGCGTAGTATCCTCTTAGTAGTCTGTGCTGACAGTTTAATAAAGAGACAAAAGTATCAAATAACCAAGAAAGTATCCATGGAGTGTAGAAGCAAGGAGTATCAACTCCCATAGTAGAATAGTTGAAAAAGTGGCCATCTGTAAGCAGTAAATAACAGTTCAAAAACTCTCCACAACAGCGCTGGAGTAGCTACTGGGATGAGATGAACTTAGCAGTTGTCGACGGTTTAAGTGTGATGCTAAACTGCTTAGTAGCTCTAAAATCTAAAATAATTTTATTTAGTAAATATAACCTCGAAAAAGTTAAGTTAAATTTAAGTAAAAGTTTTAATTACAGTACACCCCGTAGTTATAGTGGCGCCACCCTTATTTAACGGTTTTCTATGGACACTTTTGAATACACAGTCTGTACTCCTTACTTCTACACTCCATTAAAGTATCGATACTTAGTAAAATACTCTAATAAATTATCGAGTACAAAAATACTAGGTATCGAGCTTAAAGTATCGATACTGGTCAAGTATCGATCTTTTTTGCGGACCCCAGTTTCTGTCGTAGAGAGTGGTTTCCATGGCGGTTACATAAATGGTTTCTGTGGCGATATAGCTAGCTCACCGTCACCAGATTGGGGGTTTTTTCGCAATTCTGGGGGAAAAATGACTCTTGGGGAATAATTGGGGAAATAGAATCTGGGAATGAAAAATACATGATTTTGGTGGCTAGATTTTTTTTAAAAACGGTATAAAATAAAAAATGCAATGCAACGAACGTACTTTTTATTCAGTTAACATATCATGGCTAAAATACAAGAAGATGAGAGTTGTGAAGCAATCCAAATACGATTACCGAACAATATTAAATTATTTAAAAAAAAATCAAGTTTCTCGCCGCAAATCGCTATAAGCCAAAAAAGACCTAATATTGAAGAAATAGTTGTTGCTTTCAAGGATGTGGTTTGAGCAATGGAAAACGTTGATGCGGCGCTGCAAGAATGGAGAGTTCTAACTCTTCAGCTATGACAAAAAACCAAAATAGCTGACGAGTTCTGGGGAGAAATGTTGTCATACAGAAATGCTTGTGGACATGCAGCTTTTTTTGATTTGACAAACTTGCCAGGCCTATATTGAGTTTTCTATTTGCCAATGCTGCTGTTACGGCCCTGAGTTACCCCGACAAAGGTCGATTGAGCTAGGGCCCATTAGTAACCCAATTCGACGAGTAACTAGAGGGTTGGGCCCAAAATGGCCTATGGATAATTAAATTATAATGACTAATACGCAAACACAAAACTTACCGAATTCCAGAGGTAGGGTCTACCATAAGGTGGCGTCAGGGGCAAGTAAATGGTAGTGTTTGTGTAGTGTAGGAAGGTGTGTAACGTAACCTAACGTCACCATGGTAATCGTTCAGCAGCAACACGTGCATTGACCGCTCCACAAGACGCTCACCGCTATCGGAATTTAAGTCACTTAGCACGAACTATAATCGCGCGCAATCTACACCTGGATCACAAATTTAGCACCCCACACGATAAAGCAAAATTCTTTCCTACACTTTAACTAATTTATTTTAACTCTGATTAGCTACACAAGCCAATCGTCGACACAAATTAATAGCAATCGAAGTTAAAATAGTCAATCAAAACTCAAAACCCTCGTTGTCACGTATATTAACGACAAAATACAACAACATGGAGGCCGTCGATACGCGACGCAACAACTATTATGTAACGCCCGACGTCTAGCCGGCACTCAAAAGATTCCTGCCGACTCCGCTCACTGGCAGCGCCGTACGCGCCTAGCAAGCCCCCCCTTCCCACGCAACGCTAACCGGTTCCTTGCTCGAAACTAGCGTCTTGCAATTGTGCGTAAACAGCTGCTGTAGAACGGGCGTTTACGATGATGAACATTATCAAAAATATATGAATGAATGAATGAATGAATATACTTTATTGCACACCACAAACAAATTTACAGAGAACATAACAGAGAGCAGATTACATGTACAATTTGGCGGCCTTATCGCTACATAGCGATCTCTTCCAGGCAACCAAAGGTGTAAAGGAATAAAACAGTGAGTATTAGGTAGGTGGTGCAATATAAATATACCTAATATAATATCAATACATGCAATAAAATAACATATAAATAACTAATACATAAAAAAAAAAATATGATACACATATACATACGTATATACATAAACCTACATACATATACACACATACATATATATATACACATAAATACATACATATACATATACATACATATATCCTCAAATATATACCACTAACAATAACATAAACAAATAAATACAAAACTACATAATCACATAATTTATCCTAATGATTTTCGAACGATTGAGACAAGTAATGCTCTTTAAGAAGACGCTTAAAGACTACAATAGTCTGAGCTTCGCGTATATACAAAGGTAGGGCATTCCAGAGCTTAATAGACTGTACAGTAAAAGATTTATTAAAGGAAGATGTATAGTGAGTTGGTACCCTTAAAATGAGTTTTCTTGAAGAGCGTAAAGGTTCCCCTGGAAGCCCAACAAAACTAAATTTCTCCTTAAGATAAGGAGGAGTAGAAGGGTGAAATAAGACACAGTACAGAATAGAAAGAATATGCATGTTCCGGCGAAATTGGATAGGTAACCACTTGAGACGTGAGCGAAATTGAGAAATGTGGTCAAATTTGCGCAATCCAAATATGAACCGAATACTAGTATTTTGAAGTCTCTCAAGCTTAGTTAGCTGGTCTTTAGTTATGTCTACATAGCTTGCGTCAGCATAGTCGAGAATCGGAAGGAGAAGAGACTGTGCGAGCATAATTTTTGTAGGAATGGGAAGAAATGATCGAAGGCGACGCAGTGAACTAAGAGCGACAAAGGTTTTCTTACTTACCTCATTCAGTTGGCGTTTCCAATTTAAGGAACTATCAAGGTAAACACCAAGATTTTTGACATTGTCAAAGTAAGGGATCACAACCCCATCGAATACAACAGGTGGTATGGAGAACCAGTCAATTCTTGAGATAAAGCTCTGACTACCAAAAATAATAGCCTGTGACTTTTTAGGATTGACATTTAGGCCATATGATTGACTCCACTCATGAATCATATTTAAGTCATTGTTTAATGTAGCGATTGCATTCGGCAAATTCTCAAGAGTTGACTGGGTGTAAATCTGGACATCATCCGTATACATGTGGTAGAGAGAAGAAATTTTATGAGTAATTGAATTAATGAAAATGGAAAAGAGTAAAGGTGACAACACGCCACCCTGCGGCACGCCTGCAGTAATATCACACCAAGATGAGTGAGTTTCATCAACATGAATACACTGCCGACGGCCACAGAGATAACTTTGAAACCAGTCAATTACTGATGGAGATATGTTAAGGGAATACAACTGACTCAACAGTATATCGAAATCGACAGTATTGAACGCATTACTGAAATCTAGCAAGGTCATGACTGTGAGTTGTTTATTATCCATACCCCACCGTATGTCATCAGTAACTTTGATTAAGGCAGTAGCCGTACTATGACCGGGACGGAAACCGGATTGTAAAGAATTCAACAAGTTGTGCTTATTAAGGAAAAGTGTCAGCTGTAGGCAAATAAGTTTTTCAAGGACTTTAGAAAGGAAAGGTAAAATCGAAATGGGACGGAAATCAGTGAGGTTGACGGGATTAGATTTCTTCGGAAGGGGTATAACATAAGCACTCTTCCAGGCTTGAGGGAATTTAGAGGAAGATGCACATGCGTTAAGCAAATGAGTGATAATGGGAGTGATAACATCAAGGAGAGGAACGATCATATTACGGCTAATGCTGTCGCTACCGACAGCATTTGAGGAGATGGATAATATGATTCTCTTAACATCACATGCAGTAAATTGACTAAAAACGAACGGAGAATAATTAGGAGTCGGACTTACAGAAAGAGAACGAAGTGTTTGCAGTTTATGTTCACTATCAAAAGAGTTAGAAGGATTAGAAAAATGTTGATTTAATAGTTCAACATCAACACTGGGAGGTGAAGTATTAAGAGAGTTTCTACCAACTCCAACTGTTTTAAGAAACTTCCACACCCTAGATGAGTCGCCGTTCTCGACTGATGAATGAATATGGCGTCGTTGTGCATCTCTACACAATGTGTTGCAGCGATTCCGGATTTTAGTGTATTTTCTAAGGTTTTCCTCTGTTTTGTTCCTCTTAAGCTTTGACAATGCCGCATTCTTCTTCAAAATTAGCCTTTTCAGATCATCAGAGAGCCATGGAGCAGGTAAGTGCTTGAGTTTAACATAATGCATTGGCGCATGTACGTCATATAGCTGAGTGAGAAGGGAATTGAAAAGTTCCACTTTATCGTCAATGCATGGTGCTCTCTCAATCACTGACCAATCTATATTATGAGCATCTTCGCAAAGTTGGTCAATATCCATTCCTCCAAAATTACGTCGCAGAACTAATTTAGGTTTGATTTTAGGAGGGCGTAGTTTATACGAAAGGAAAAGTAAATCGTGATAAGAGAATGCATCAGCAGGACACTGTCCATGCTTGAAAACTAGGTTTGAAGATGACACGATAATTAAGTCCAGAAGGGAAGGAATACAGTTAGGAAATTTGTGAGTAGCAGCAAGGGGTAGGATTTGCATATTACACGCTTCAATTATAGACTCAAGTTGTATGGCCCGATTGTCGCCTTTAAGTAAACAGGTGTTAAAGTCACCCATCAAAATAGTATGACTATATGTCGGGACTAGTGATTCTAAAAGAGATTCAAAAGAAGTAAAATAGTTTATAGAAAGAGAGGGGCTGTAGAAAACTCCAAGTAGGATTTTATTCTGAGACAGGGAGACCTCAACTAGCAAATGCTCAGCAGAATCACCAGGAGGCGGTTGACATGACGAACTAACAATTTTAAATGGAAAGTAGGATCTTAGATAGATCGCCACGCCCCCACCACCTCTATTACTGCGGTCATTTCTAATTAGATGAAACCCAGGCAAAGAGTAAGAAGTAGAAGGCAAACAGGGTTTTAGCCAAGATTCGGAAACTAAAATGGCATGAATATTTCGGGATTCAAATGACGCAAGCATGTCGGGATAATGAGCCGGAATGCTTTGGGCATTAATATGAATAGCATTGAAATTATTCACACAGTCTGTGAAACAAGAATTTAAGGTGATGTTGAGTGAAGGAGAAGCAGTTGTACTGTGATAACTAACATCACTAAGTGTCTCATCATCCGAAGACAACGACAGAAACAAATCACTATCGTTACAAATGTTTGAGGATAACATAAAAACTAATTAAATATACAAATAAATACTAATATACAATAAAAAATAAAAATTTAAAAAAATATAAATGCAAGATCGAACGGTACCCACACAATTACAACCACCAGCAGCATGAAAGAGAAAGCATATAACACAACAACAACTTAAATAAATAGAACAATAAATTTAATATTAAAATTCCCAAAACAAAAGAAAAAAAAACTTGTAGTCTAACACCAATAAATTGTAAAAAATTATAAACGTCGGACTAGGCAGTATGGTTATAGATACCTTTGCCAAGCTAGTAAAATATAAAAAGTAAAAATGAATCTTAAAATTTCTCTGTCTACGTCTAAGAATGCTTCTGTCAGCCTCTGTGGTTGCAGTACTCTAGTATTGAAACAGTAATCTATGGTTACAGGTAACAACTGTCAGTCTTAAGTAAACAATAAAAATAAAAAAAAAGTAATTGAGTGTGCAATTTGAAGTAGAGATGAGACATACTTGCAAAATTTAATACCAGGGCTTTTAAGTACGAGTATGGAAAAATACCAGGGTCGAAAACCAGGTTCTAAAAATACTTAAAAGTATTTGTTGACGCGAGCGACGTGTCCAGCCGCGGTGTCAAAATTTGAAAATACTTGCATAGGAATTCGACCCGTATTGCATGTTATCCTATTATGAATACGAAGCAAAGTCGTATAAATAAAAAAAATACTTTGAAGTTCAAAGTATTTTTTATTCGCAAATACGATTGAGTTTCTTATTTCTATTAAAATATGGATTATTTTCCTATGCAAGTATTTTCACGTATAGTGTTCAAGTTATTCGAGCATCTGTCTTACAACATGTACTTTCATACTTGCAAGTATGTTTTGCTCGCGCCGTAATGTTAATGTCAATATAATAATATGAATGACTTGTTCGAGTCGGGCCACAGTTAAAAATACGAGTATTATGATTGAACGTTTTTTAATTTTTTGTTAACGTAATGAAATCTTTCCTTCCTACTTTTTAAATCACAAGCTTAGGACTGTCTGCTAAATAATATTTAAGAATATATTATATTTTGTGGTTTTACAGTATTTTGACATGAGCTAGAATAGAAACTTGTATTAGCAGGCGTAGTTAAAAGATTTCATTTTATATACATACATGATTTTGTATTTTTTTTTGTTATTTTAGTTTTTCTTGTATATTTTTTTGTTATTTTTTATAATTTCTTGATTTATTTTTTATTTTGTTGTAGTAACAATAACTGTTCTACTTTACGACTCCCCAGACGGGTCATCCTTTCCGATCCTATGATCTATACACAAAAAACAACTATTTACACACTATTATTTACAGTTTAAACATCGTCATTTCCAACTAATAAACACAATAATGTTCAGTTTTATTTATTTACGTACTTAAACATTAATTAATAAAACTTTAAAAATTGTCTCTAAATTCAATAAACACGCAAAATAACTTTAAAAATTAGGTCACGGTAAGTAGGTTACGTACTCAGTTTACAATATCAACTGAATTTACAAAAAATCGAAACAAAACTTTTACTTCCTCAAACATAAACATAATTCTCTTATTTACGAATAAATAAAATACACGCAATAATGTCTCTTTTGTATACAGATATAAGGGTGAATGGTGCAAAATAGTCAAAAGAAATTTTATGAATAGCATGTTTAGGCAATTATGCTCCTTAATTAGTTTCGTTTCAGTTAGCTTATTTGATTGACAAGTTCCCGATCCGATCGGATGGCATGTGCATTAAGTACCTACACAGATTTCCGTTCAAGCATTCGGCCTTCGTCGGAAATACTAGGGCTCGACAACCTACTCTCTGCGAGTCCCTCCCGCCAACGCGTCGAGCGAACCCCGCGTTGCTTTCGGTGTCAAAATTTGGAAATACTTTGAAATACTTGCATAGGAATACGACCCGTATTCCATGTTATCCTACTATGAACAAGGAGCAAAGTCGTATAAATAAAAAAATACTTTGAAGTTCAAAGTATTTTTTATTCACAAATACGATTGAGTTTCTTATTCCTATTAAGATATGGATCATTTTCCTATGCAAGTATTTTCATGTGTTGTGTTCAAGTTTTTCGAGCATCTGACTTACAACACATACTTTCATACTTGCAAGTATTTTTTGCCCGTACCAGGGCGCCGTACTTTGAAGCAAAAACCTGGTTTTAAAACCTGGTAGCGTAAATACGTCTCATCTCTAATTTGAAGGAGGAAGTGAGAGATACAAGTGTCGTGCCTTTTTTGCTTAAAATTTATTATTTTATTAAGTGTTGTTGAGTTACTATAGTAAATTTTTCTGTCTTGGTGGAGGTTTTAATATCTGTAAATTAGTAAGTGTTTGTAGTTGTGCCGTTTTTATGTAATTTTTTGTTGTAGTAGTATAATGGAGGACGAACCTCCCGATCCCGGAAGGGGTCGCAATGATTCCTTTTCCTTACCCATTAACATTGATAATGTAGAACTAATTAACCGTAAACGTGCCCAAGTAAGTAACGAGTCTGCCCATCCACAAAAAATAGTTATTACTGATCCAAAACAACAGTTTCCTTCAATACAATCCTCATATACCCATCCTGATTTTATTAATAAAAAAGTTAAGTACTCTCAAGATGATGCCGCTCCTTTTCTAGTTCACGTAAGTAAAATCTCAAATGATCAGCTGTCTGGAGTAACTCTTAAACCAATTAAATTCGGTCACTTTCTGTATCATAACAATATTAAAAATATAGTCCATGATGGAGTCAAAAAAGTTGGACGAAATAGAATATCAGTGGAGTTTAAAACAGCTGCAGATGCAAACACTTTTATCGATCACCCAGCTCTCCAAATTTCTAAATATGAAGCAACCATCCCCTCATATAGTATCACTCGTATGGGGCTAGTTAGACAAGTTCCCATAGAGTGGACACTAGAAGAATTAATAGCAGCTATAGAAATTCCCTCTGGCTACGGTTCTATAATTAAAGCACGGCGACTTAATAGACGATCAGTGAGTGACAGCAATAGCATTTCATGGGTTCCAACTCAGACGGTTGTTCTAACTTTTTCTGGACAAAAACTTCCTCCCCATATTTACTGTTTTTACACTTCAATGCCAGTAGAAAAATATATTTTGCCACTAATTCAGTGTCATAAATGTTGTAGATTTGGCCATGTTACTTCCCAGTGCCGATCATCCCCTCGCTGCTTTGTGTGTGCACAGAATCATGAAGGTTTAGCTTGTTCTCGACAAACTCCTACTTGTCTATTCTGCTCAGGTCCCCACACCGCAAAAGACCCTACTTGTCCTGAACATCTAAGGCAAAAATCTATTAAACTTGTTATGTCACAAGAAAATATCTCATATTTAGAAGCTTCAGCTAGATTCCCTCAGACAAAAAGATCCTTTGCTGATACAACAAGAATCCAGCCTCGTAATTGTTCTCAACAGACCCCTTATACCATAACTGACAGTCTTTCAACCCCTTCGGCTCAGCTCTCACAAACTGCATCATACAAAAAAACAATTTTTATCCCTCAACGTACCTATAGCCAATCATTAAATTCTGGATATGATATGGCAGCTCATCAGGCAATTGTTGAGAATCCTAATTCTTCCCTTCCTAATGGGTGTGCTCTACTGGGAAATGACAACAACTCTTCTAGTAATGATAATTTCTGCGAACTTATGATATCAATTCTAATTAACATGATCTCCCGTTTTAATGACACGGAACTTCCTCTCAGCTTACATCAAAAACTTACTCAGCTTTCCTCCTTAGCCCGTAACATTCGCAGTCCCGCCAATTCTTCAATGGAATTGTCGGAGCATTAGAAATAAAAAAATGAACTCATTTACCTCATTAATAAATTTCATCCCTTCATTCTTGCCATCCAGGAGACATGGCTTAGACCTGAGTCTCATTTTAGGGTTTCAGGCTATGCATGCCTCCGGGATGATAGGAGTGATGGTCGTGCTGGCACCTCTATTTTAATTTCAAGAACAGTTACATTTTCACAAATTCCTCTCCCTTCTCATAGTCCAGCAGTAAATGCTGTTGCTATTAAGACCCTTGATGTCTCTATTCTCTCTGTTTACATTCCTAATCCTGATGCAAATGTTTTAACAGAACTTGCAACACTTATTTCTTCTTTGTCACCTCCTATGGTTATTTTGGGAGATTTTAATATGCATCATACTGTTTGGGGCTCCCATCTGTGTGATTCACTGGCTCCCTTATTTTTAGATCTTATTGATAATTTTAATCTCTGTATTCTAAATGACGGGTCTCCTACCCGTCGAGTATCCCCATTACAAAATGTTAGAAGTGCCGTTGACCTAACTCTCTGCTCCCCAGATATTGCTTCCCTTCTTTTGTGGCAAATATTACCTTCTAGCTATGGCAGTGACCATTTTCCTATATTCATCACTCCTCCTACTTCACCTAGAATAAATTTTACATTTTGCCCAAGACTAAAGTATAATCTATCCAAAGCTAATTGGCAATTATATTCTACAGTTTTGGAACAAGAGGTTTCAACTCTTCCCCCAATTAACAATGATAATATTGCTCCTGTTTATATAGAGTTCAGAAATGCAATTATTTCTGCTGCTAATAAGTCAATCCCCTTAAAAAAACCTTTCAAAAATAAGTATCCTTCCCCTCCTTGGTGGGACCAAGATTGTTCAGCAGCTTGTAGGAGAAGAAAGGAGGCTGAATTAATATACTCCCGTTCTATGACTGCAGAGAATTATATCTCCTATAAAAAAATTGCTGCAGAAACCTTAAAATTACTGTCAGACAAAAAGCGAACTGGTTGGTTTAAATTCTGTGAGTCACTGTCACCTAGGACTCCCCCATCTTTGGTCTGGAGAAATGTTAAAAAATATCGCTGTGCAGTTTCTAGTGAAAATATAATTTCTAATGATCCTTCCCCGTGGATAGATGAATTCTCTAATAAACTTGCACCACAAACAGTCCCATCTTATGATGAATGCCTAGTTTTTAATTCTGCTTTTTTAAAAACAAATGATAAATTTGATTCCCCCTTTTCTTCTCAGGAATTGTTTACTGTTCTCAATGGCCTTAAAGACTCCTCACCAGGTATTGATGGGATTCCTTATTCATTTATAATTAATAGTAGTGAGAACACTAAAACTGTCTTACTATCCATTTTAAATTTTATTTATATTACTGGTGATCCTCCTGCTGAATGGAAAACCCAAATTATATTGCCCATTCTCAAACCAGGTAAGTCTAGCAATGACCCTTCCAGTTACCGACCTATTGCCCTTTCTTGTACTTTGGCAAAAATCTTGGAACATTTAATAAAAAATCGCTTGGAGTGGTTTTTGGAAAGGAATAATCTCTTACCTAAAAGCCAATTCGGTTTCCGAAAAGGTTTAAGTACCATGGATAGCCTAAGTACTTTGGTCACAGATTATATTGCTTTTTCAAAACATGAATTTCTCATAGGAGTTTTCTTGGATATTTCTTCTGCATATGATAATGTGCTACTTCCTGTGCTCAGGCAGAAAATGCTTAATCTGAGCATTCCAGTGAGGATAGTCAATTACGTCTCTAACTTTCTCTCTTCTAGATCAATATCTATAAATGTTAAAAATCTCCTGCTTCCCCCAAAAACTATATGGAAAGGACTTCCACAAGGCTCAGTTCTTAGTCCTCTCCTTTATTCTATATATACTCACGATTTAGAACTTTCAGTAAATTCTTTTTGTAATGTTCTTCAATATGCAGACGATCTAGCTCTATACATCTCCTCAAACAACTTCATAGTGGCATGTTCCCGTCTAAACTCATCCATGGATTATTTACAAGAATGGTTAACTAATCATGGCCTCTCTTTATCTGTGGCCAAGAGTAGTGTGGTGATCTTTTCCCGCCAAAGGCGAGTTCCCGATATATCCGTTGTATATGATAAGCAACCTTTTCCAGTTAGAGGCAATGTTAAATTTTTGGGAGTTATCCTTGATTCGAAATTGGCCTTTGGTCCATACATTGAATATATAACACAAAAATGCGAAAAAAACATAAATATTCTTCGGTCTTTGTCAGGTGTTTGGTGGGGGTCCCATCCCTTCTCAGAAATTACTGTACAATGCTTTAATACGAAGCCACCTTGACTATGGGTGTTTTCTGTTGGAGCCTTGCAATAAATCATCCCTAAAAATAATGGACAAAATTCAATCGAAATGCCTTCGCATTATTACAGGGGCAATGAAATCCTCACCAATAAATGTTCTTCAGGTTGAGTGCGTAGATCCTCCTTTAAGATTAAGAAGGCAATACCTTTCAGACAGATTCTTATTTAAGATCTGCCAGCTTTCAGATCATCCCCTAATTCCTAAATTGCACCTTCTTTCAGAGTATATCTCATCTGACCGATACTGGACCCATAAGGACTCTCCCTGCTTGTTTAAAAGTTTTGTAATTTTTCTTCAGCTTCCTTACCCAATCTTTCAATGTAAAATAAATCCACTCTTTGATGTTCCTTACGAGGCTATTGTTTTCCAACCCGACATTCATCTAGATCTAGGTATAGAAAAGGATTCTCCAATGGCAAATTTGAAATTAAAAGAAATTATAGAAAACACCTTTAAAGATTGGCTTGTCATGTACACAGACGCTTCAAAACAGTCTGATGAAGACTATACTGGAGCTGCTGTTTGGATTCCTAAGTTCAAAATCATTCTTAACTTTAAATGCCCCTCACTATCCTCCACTTTTACCGGTGAAGCAACTGCAATCAGTGAAGCTTTGTTATATGTAGAGTCACATAATCTTAATAAAACAGTTATTTTCACAGATTCAAAAAGTTGTTTGTTAGCTATTTTGTCCAATCAATTCCATAACAAACATAAATTTCCACTAATTCTTAAAATAAGAAATACCCTATTCAGATGCCATCTTAAAGGAATCCATGTTTCAGTGGCCTGGATTCCAGGCCACAGTGGTATCCATGGTAACGAAACAGCTGATGTACTCGCTAAAAATGCAATTGCTAATGGCATTCTACAAAATTTAATTTACTCACATGACCTAATTTTGCTAGCTAAAAGGAAACTGAATGAAAATTGGAATAAATTATGGGAAGTTTCCAAAAATGTTAAAGGTAAGCACTATGCTGCCATCCAAGAGGTTATTCCTCCCAAGCCTTGGTTCTTTAAATTTAACAAAGCGAATAAACATGCAACTTCAATCATTTGTAGATTAAGAATTGGACACGCCTGTACACATGCACATCTGGCAAAAATCAGAGTAAGGGATAGCTCATTGTGTGAATGTGGCTTAGATGAAGGTTCCACAAACCATATTTTTTTCAACTGTCCCAAATTATCCTCCTCCCTTTATGATTACCTTCCTCCTTATATTCCTCGACCTATAGATTTTAATTCTCTTTTAACATATACCAGTACTCCTTTTGTGTATATTTTATGTGATTTTATTAATACTAATAATATGAAACTTTAAATCCTTGTCACTTTTAACATACGGGTAAGAGTCTAACACCTGTGTTTGTCATATCTGTTCTAGGTAACTCAACAAATAGATTTGTCAAAATTCTCGGAGGAAAACTGAATCCTTGTATTATCACAGACTCTTATTTTAATTAAACTCATAAGCTTTCATTTTCTACTCAATACGTCATTGGCGAATTTTATCAAACCGCCACAAAAGAAAGAAGAAGAAGAAAATAAAAAACACAAAAGAAGAAATTAGGATAAACAATTAATCTAAATACCTGTAATGTGGAATAATTAAAATAATTTGAGAAACAATCTTCAAACTAGTGCAGCCAATTAGAAATGATGTCATTGAAATATATGGCAAAGAATTCTAAATTAATACCTGATAACCAAAAGTTACAAAAAATTCATGAAATTGAGCTGCTGGAGTACATGAGTAAAAGCCAAACTACAAGAAAACACGCCACCTTCATTTTTTAGTCGTCTTCCTAGCCCTAGCAGTAGTAACACAGGGCTTAGGAGCAGAAGATGTCGCCGCAGCTGTCGTCGCCGCCGTCGTCGCAGTCAAAGATGAGGTGGTAGGAACACCACATGCTGCATCAGGAATGGCGATCACCTCAGCCACGGTGTACACTCGGTGCTTCGTGCCATCGGACCCAAGCACCACGACATATCCATTTTGTGACCAACACTGGGATACGCCAAAGCGCTTCCGAGCAGCAACGAACGCCTCATGACGGCCCTTAGTCAAGAACTCGGATAGAGTAACTCCGCTACCCTTTAATTTGGTTTTAGAAAACCAGACTTTGTCACGGAGATCCTGATCTCGAAACTTCACAAGCAGTGCACGAGGCTTGTCGCCACGGGGTTGCCCTAAGCGATGGCATCTAGTGATAGAGCTCACAGTAATTTCAGGGATATTCAATCGCTCCGATAATATCTTACTTGTGCAAAGAACTGGGGTTTCATCTCGGGCTTCAGGCACACCATGCACAAGCAACATCTTCCTCCTGGTCCTTACCTCCATTTCATCTTGATTCCTAGAGAGAAGCTGGAGCTGAAGTTGCAAATTTTCTAGTGCTGACAAAACAAATCCCCTGAAGGCGTTAAATTGTGCATTAATGTTGGAAGTAGGGCTTGTTGCAGGGATGGATGTTCTGACCTCCCTCTGGAACTCATCCATACGTGTAGTGAAATTCAGCGTTAGCTCTTCAATTGACTTCTTAAGCAATATTGCGAAACAGAATGCTCACGAAAACCGCGAGCCGCATCATGAGAGTGAGAAGTGCCTGAAGTGCCGCGGCAGTTATTCAAAGTTTGAGCCAACCACTACAATGTTAACTTTATTTAAGTCTAAAAATGTCTATCAAACAGTAAATGAAGAGAATGTGAATGAAGTACTTGCTATTTTTAATGACGATTTATTTAAATATCGCAAATACTTCATTCAAATTTTCTTCTTTCATTATCAAGTAAAATAAAAGCTGTCTGTTCAAATTTTATGACGATGGAGCCAACCTACAACCAACTGACACACGCAAGTTAGTACAAGATAAAAGTCGCGAGATTAAAAAAACCTTTAAGGAGGAGATACACAACCTCGAGGCCTCCTTAGAGTTCTTGAGTGATCAAATCTCTACTATGGAGCAGTCTATCAAAAAACAGGATGGTGCCATCAGGGATTTGGAGACCAAAAACCAAGACCTATTTAACAAAAATAAAAATCTAGAACTGAGAGTATCTGCGATGGAACAAGAGATAAATAATTACGAACAAAAGAGTCTAGCATCTACTCTAGAAATAGCTGGTTTACCTGATACACCTCCAAAAGATATACCAGAAGTACTTGAAATGATAGCTGTTAAACTCGAATGAAACAAAGATGATATCCAATCCTCGTCACGACTACCCGGATCAAAAATAAACCTGGCCCAATTCTCGTCGAAATGAAGAGTAAAGCTATTCGTAGCCGATGGATTGAAGTCAGCAAAGGAAGAACGCTCATAGCTGGAGCTCTAGTACCCAACATCTCCCACGATTCCGTCGAAAACCGTGTATACTTCAGGGAAGCACTTATGAAATTATTTAAAACACTATTGTATACAGCAAAATCCCAACTAGGTAAATATTTTCAATTCATATGGTATAAAGATGGGAAAATATGTGTTCGAAAAACTAGCAACAGTAGAATCTTATATATCCGATCTATTTATGACATTAACCGCTTACAAAAACAACCGGCAAGCTCCATGATTCTAAATTAGTCACTCACTTTCAAACCACAGCTTTCGTAATTAAAAACAGTTGTAATAGAATGTCAGAACAAATAAATCAATTAACAAATTGTACTTCAACAAACTCGTTTTTCAAACAGCTACCTAGCAACTGTCATTTAAATATTTCTTGTTTGCACGCTAATATAAGATCCATGATAAAAAACTTTACGAAATTACAACAAGTCATTCATAACTGCACGTTCCCTGTAGACATAATAGTCGTAACAGAGGCTGCTATTTCCAATAATATTGTAAATCTATATAACTTGACGGGCTATAACATGTACACACTACTACAGTCTTGAAGTGTAAGAATAATATGTATGCTCCTTTAGTTTAGTAAGTAAGTACGCTACTTTATAACCGTATGTATGCTGAGTATGCACTATACCTTATATGCATTATTTTAGATTATTACCAGGCATTCATTAAATAGTACGTAACTAATGTGGTCGTTTCCCTGAATAACACCCATTAGGAACCCCAACATTACATGGCGACCCTGCCAGGATGACTCTGCCAAGAGGATTCTTAGTTTTAGTATAGTTAACATAACTACTTAATAATATATTACAATGTGTCGGTCAACTGTGGAAAAAGAAGAGGTTTTCCTCAGCCAAAACGCGTCAGAAAATAAAAGAGGGGGCGGCATTATTATATACATTAAAAATCACCTTAAATTCATCTTAATACAACAACAAACCAAAACATTTGAAAACATAATAGGTACTATAAAACTTAACTCATATCAAGATATAGTTTTGTGTGCAGTATATAGACCGCCAAAAACAAATAGGTATATTTTTGTAAAGGAGTTGAGCAAATGCATGTCCACATTTAACGAAAAAAGAAATCTAATCTTGATAGGTGGTAACGCCAGTTAACAATCTACTTTATCAACATTACATTACATATCGCATTGAGTTCGTCCTAAGTTATATCTACTTTATCAACATGACTAGTGCATATTTTTTGTTTCCTTCCTTCCTTCCCTTTCCTACCGCACGCGCTGCCGCCGAGGTGAAAAAGAGGATCTCGGCGCGCGTCATTATACTAAGTGATATTACGCCATCCGCAGCGCACGGCCACCCGTCGCGTCTTATGTACATTAACCGCAAACCGCGCAGGATGAACATTGAGTTCTCCTGTTTATGTTTAATATTCACCGCATCAGACATTGTGTCTTTGTAACTCATAAAAGTGTGAGACGCCCCCGTAAGGGCAAAGGTGGAGAGTGTGGGACTGCACGAGACTGTTCCGAGAGTGCGTGTGCGCCGAACCACGTGGCGAGCTAGCTGTATAGCAGACACTCCAGGAGGAAGGCGCGGCAGCCCTCATCAGGTCAGTGCGTGCTATCCCACCTATTTATTTTCCCCTTTGCCGTATGCACCAAAATTACAGTCCACTAAATCTTTATCGAAGATACCTTAAGTTGCTGGCGTCTCCATTTTTAATGGTCACTTCTCGCTGGATTGACCTTGACTTTCCGCCCTTATTAGATCGTTATCGTAATAAGCGTTTATATAATTAATTATTTATATTTTAATCCGACTTCGGATTAACCCCGCCCTTATTAGAACACTAGAATAGGTCCTAATAGGTGACATTCATAGTAATTTTAAAACTATATTCATAGAATGAATAAGCATATAATTATCTATATAAATTATTTGTTGTATGTTCACATCACGTCATCAACTTTTAACTACATCTATAGATTATACTGTTAAATTACATTTATTATTTGCACATATATTTAAGCATTATATTCGTTATAAATAACTTCATAATTATTATAAAAGTTAACAATTAAAGTTCATCGTTAACAAAACTAATATTTAATAATTCAACCGCGTAGCGAGGTCGCTTACAGACTACCCGCTTATAATTATATTATTTTTGCCGCATAACTTAAGTTGTAATGCCGCCTAAAAAACAAATAGCATCGAATAATAGCGATTCCTCGGATAATGAGGGCACACCTGATGCTGAGTTGGTTTTATTGTTAGCTAAACAAGATGCTTTATTTGAAATAGTGCAAAAAATATATGATATGTCCTCGGACATCCACATAAACACTTCCACGATGGAGCGTTTTCTTGATGGAAGTTCTAATATTAATGCTTTACGTATTGAGTTTAAACAGGTCTTAGATAATTATAATTCACATTTATTAAAAATAAACCCTATTGCTAAACCTGATTATTACAGCCTCATTGCGTTTGAGTCTCTTTGCGGTAGAATAAATAGGCTTTATTTACAATATTCGCAATCTAATTCACAAAGTACTAGTACACCATCTAAAGCCAGATTCACACTTCCGCCTATCGAACTTATGCCATTTTCGGGTGACATTCGCTCATGGCCTTTATTTTATGCTAGCTTTAAATCAACCGTCCATGACAACACATCGCTTACCGACGCTGAAAAGTTATACTATTTGCTAGGTAAACTAACGGGCAAAGCCCTATCTGTATGCTCAGGTATAACTCCTTGCGCTGAAAATTATAAAATTTTATTGCAAGCACTCGTTGACAAATATGAAGACCGGCGTATGCTAGCATCTACATATATTAATCAGATGTTCGAATTTAAGCCATTGCAATCGGCCACCGCAAATAATTTTGATTTATTTACTGATAACTTTATAAGTGCAGTGCGCGCTTTACAAAACTTAAAGTTAGATAATCTCGCGGACTTAATTGTTCTTCATATCGCGCTTAAGAAGCTGGACCCGGATACCATTCGCTCTTTCGAATATAGTCATAACTCGATGGTACCTACCTTTGATGATTTAGTAAATTTTATTAAGACCCGCTCCAAAGTTTTGCAACGCACCGATTCTAGTACAAATTCTAATAGCGCACCAAACAATCGACGAGGTAACGGTAATAATCGTCGCTGTAATAATACTTCGTCGCCGAAGTATCAGGCGTACGTAAGCACGACGACTACTTGCTCAAAGTGTCTGTGCGATAATATTGTGCATCAACACCTATTTAAGTGTGCAGACTTTAATAAAATGACGCCGCAGGAACGATTTAAATGCGTAAAGAGTAACAATGCATGTGTGAATTGTCTCAGTTTAAGTCATCGAGTGTCTAGTTGCTCTTCAAATTATAGTTGTCGAGTTTGTAAATTTGAACATCACACATTGTTGCACTTCCACCGCAGAAGCGATAATGCTTCCCCTGCGCTGGCGCGTTCTCCACCGCTTCAGCCAGTTACACTGAAGTCTACAACCCCCGCGCCCGCACACTCGCCACCCCTCACCGCAGGTGCGCGTTCAGACGTCGCGCTGTGTACTTCGTTCAAGAATGTTTCTCAACGTTCACCGCCTCCCGCGCGCGCAAGTCGTTCGCAGAGAACTGTTTTATTATCAACCGCTCAAGTATTTGCTTACGATGCTAAGGGAGAGAAACAAATTATTCGTATATTATTAGACTCCGCGGCTCAAAGCCATTTTATGACTAAAGAGTGCTGTCATCGTTTAGGCGTTCAACAACACGATACCGAATGTACTGTAGTAAAGGGATTCGGTGGAGTTGAAAAAATTGTAAAATCGAAATCGATTGATATTAAAATTTTCTCACGGTTCGACTCGAATATTAACTTCAATATTTCAACGCTAGTTGTTGATCAAATCACCGACCTTTTGCCCACTGCTGTGGTAGACACATCTGTCTTATCACACTTCCATGGCATAAGACTCGCTGATGAATGTTATAGCATGCCTAATAAAATTGATGTTTTGATAGGCGCATCCCTTTTCCCGCACTTACTATGTCCAGACGTAATTTATTCGTCTAACGACTTGTCCGGGCCCTCAGCTTTGAATACGGTATTTGGTTACGTTATTATGGGCTCAGTGCCGACACTTCAGGTAAATCATTCTTTAACGTGCTGCTCAGTTCTAGAGTCTCCTATCGTTGACAAATTAGTGCAACGATTTTGGGAGCTTGAACAGCCACCCTCCGCACCGCCCATTCAGTGTCCTTCAGACATTGAATGTGAAGAGTTTTATAAATCTACGACATCCCGCGATCCTTTTACTGGTAGATATATTGTTGACCTGCCATTTAAAGATGACGTTTACTCTCTCGGAGATTCTTATGAAACCTCTCGACGACGATTCATGTGCTTGGAGAGGAAACTTCAAGCCTCGCCTACATTAAGGTTAGCATATGATGACATCATAAAGGAATACTTAGCTAAAAATTATATATCCCCCGCACCGCCGTATGACTCTCATGAACCCGCTCCAATATATGTCATACCGCATCATGGAGTCTTACGCGAAGATAAGAAGTCAACGCGTCTGCGCATCGTCCTGGACGCTAGCAGTAAGACTAGCACTGAGCGATCATTAAATGATATTCTGCATTCAGGACCAAATTTGCAAGGCGACTTGTTCAATATAATTTTAACTTTCCGCTTACATCCAATCCCTATGACAGCCGACTGTCGCCAACAATTTCTGCAAATAGTTGTTCGCGATTCTGATCGTCGTTACCAATGCTTCCTATACCGCTTCCGTCCACAAGACCCACTTGTGTTATACCACTTCAATCGCGTGTGCTTCGGTTTAACTTCGAGTCCATACCATGCATTGCGCACGGTAAGACAGCTCATTGATGACGACGGCGCAAAGTATCCGATTGCGAGTCGTATCGCATTTACTTCGCTATATATGGACGACATCGCGTTCTCTATGCCCAGTGAAGAATCCGAGGCCAGTGAGACCTCTCGGCAGCTGATAGACTCATTCAAGGGTGCCCAATGGGACCTGATAAAATGGCATAGCAACCGTCGATCTGTTTTAGATGACCTCCCTACTTCCCATAAAATTACAGGAGAAGTAGAGTTCGATAAATCAATGCCACATAAAATACTAGGCTTGCATTGGTCTACCGATAGTGACGCCTTTTATTTTAAGATATCTGTTCCCGCTGATGTGACGTGCACTAAGCGCGCCATCTTATCTACTGTCGCTCGCCTGTGGGACATAATGGGTTTCGTTGCTCCCACAGTCGCGTACGCCAAATTGTTAATAAAGCAGCTTTGGCAACTTAATTTAGATTGGGACGACATACCACCACCGCCAATTATTAAGATGTGGAGGCAATTCTGTGCTGAATTACCAGCTCTTAATGATTTACGTATCCCGCGATATGTTGGTGTATCCAAAAACTGTACTGCGTCACTCCTGGGGTTTTCCGACGCCAGCGAGCGCGCATACGGTGCCGTAGTCTACATACATGTAAAGAGCGTCGATGGTAACACCGTCCAGTTGATTTGTGCAAAGACTAAAGTCGCACCGACGAAACCACTATCTATTGCACGCCTTGAGCTTTGTGGAGCGGTTTTACTCTCAAAATTGCTTCGCAGAGTACTCGACAATTATTCTCTTGACCTTGCAATATCAGTCTATGCCTTTGTAGATTCAAAAGTAGCTCTGTACTGGATAAAGAGTTCGCCACACAAGTGGCAGACCTTTGTTGCAAACCGCGTTGTTCAGATTACCGACAATATTCGCGCTGATAACTTTTATCATGTCGCAGGTACTGAGAATCCCGCTGACATACTTTCACGTGGCGTTACGCCAAATAAATTAGTTTCAAACCCCCTGTGGCTCCATGGGCCTCAGTGGACTTCGTTAGATCCATCTCAATGGTCTCTTCGTACTTTAGACAATGAGGTTATTGCAAATATGCCTGAGAAGAAGATTTTGTCGCACACTGTGTGCACATCCGTCTGTAATTCTGCAATTTATGAGCTCGCATTCCGCATCTCTTCTTGGAGTAAACTTCTACGTATAATTGCGTACGTGTGTAAGTTTGCTTAATTATTGCCCCGCCGCAACACTACTGTAGTGACTGCTGATGATCTCAGTTTCTCTGAGGTTATAATCCTCCGCGCCCTGCAAAAACAGCATTTTGCAGTGGAATATTTAAATATTGAAAGTAACAAACCTTGCTCGCCCGCTTTCAATCGTTTAAGGCCTTTTATTGAGAATGGTTTAATCTGCATTGGTGGTCGTCTTTCGAACTCCGCATTAGATTACACACAAAAACATCCAATTATACTCCCGCGCAGTGATCATGTAGTGAACATGATCGTTGACTATTATCATATTAAAAATTTACACGCTGGGCCTGAATTGTTATTGTCATTGCTCCGTCAAAAATTTTGGATACTTTCCGCACGCCGCACTGTGAGAAGCAGAGTCTACAAGTGTAATATATGTTTCCGGCTTAGACCCCGTCCAACTTACCCTTTGATGGCTGATCTTCCCCATAGTCGTGTAAGACAAGCTATTAAGGCATTTACACACACGGGCTGCGATTATGCCGGTCCTATCGCATACACTCCTGTACGTCGTCGTGGTGTACGCAGCGAGAAGGCGTACTTATGTGTTTTCACATGCCTCACGACTCGAGCTGTACATATAGAAATCGCTACAGATCTTAGTAGTTCTAGTTTCCTCGCTGCGCTTAAACGTTTCCTCTCTAGACGAGGGCCGATTCAGTTTTTATATTCGGATAATGGAACGAATTTTAAAGGTGCCGCTTCGTATCTTCGCGATCTCTATAAATTTCTAAACGTTGAATACCGCCCAGAGCTTGAGCAAGAGTGTGCTGAGAATCGTATAACATGGAAGTTCATCTGTCCCAACTCTCCTCATTTTGGAGGCGCCTAGGAGAGTATGATCAAAGTCGTAAAACGCATCTGTTCCGAGTTATCGGACATCAGTTACTTTCATACGAAGAGCTTAATACTGTTCTTGCGCAAATTGAGTGCTTGCTAAACTCGCGGCCCTTGACAGTATTAAGTTCTGATCCTGCAGAGCCTTCAGCTCTTACTCCGAGTAATTTTTTGAATACCGCACCTTTATTGTCATTACCCGCACCCAAAGTCAAATCTGACTCTACCAGTCTGTTACACAGGCATTCTTTACTGGATAAATTAGTTCAGTCGTTTTGGGACCGGTGGAGGACGGAATACCTTCACGGATTACAAGTTCGTCAGAAGTGGAACACCCCGTCTACGGCTATCGTACCAGGCATGGTTGTAATTGTGATAAATGATAATGAACCGCCCCTTGCTTGGCCATTAGCGATTGTCGAGTCTGTTCATCCTTCGAAGGATGGCGTAGTTCGAGTAGTGACCGTGAGAACTACTAAGGGAACATATCTCCGTCCTGTTGCTCGTATTTGCCCTCTCCCAAGACAATAAATCACGATTATTTTGATTATAATTATTTATCTAAATTAGGAATTAAGTTTATATTTATATATATTAAAAAGTATTAAACCGCAATATTATATTTATGTATACATTTTCTCGCTTACCAAGTAAGGTTAGTAGATGAGACATGCGCATTGAGCACATCCTCTCACTTTATATACCGCTTATTTATTTGTCTTCCTTTTACTTTTTATATTACGGTTGTCTTTTAAAGGTGACCCTTTAAGAGCGGGAGGAAATGGTAACGCCAGTTAACAATCTACTTTATCAACATTACATTACATATCGCATTGAGTTCGTCCTAAGTTATATCTACTTTATCAACATGACTAGTGCATATTTTTTGTTTCCTTCCTTCCTTCCCTTTCCTACCGCACGCGCTGCCGCCGAGGTGAAAAAGAGGATCTCGGCGCGCGTCATTATACTAAGTGATATTATGCCATCCGCAGCGCACGGCCACTCGTCGCGTCTTATGTACATTAACCGCAAACCGCGCAGGATGAACATTGAGTTCTCCTGTTTATGTTTAATATTCACCGCATCAGACATTGTGTCTTTGTAACTCATAAAAGTGTGAGACGCCCCCGTAAGGGCAAAGGTGGAGAGTGTGGGACTGCACGAGACTGTTCCGAGAGTGCGTGTGCGCCGAACCACGTGGCGAGCTAGCTGTATAGCAGACACTCCAGGAGGAAGGCGCGGCAGCCCTCATCAGGTCAGTGCGTGCTATCCCACCTATTTATTTTCCCCTTTGCCGTATGCACCAAAATTACAGTCCACTAAATCTTTATCGAAGATACCTTAAGTTGCTGGCGTCTCCAATAGGTGATACAAATATTGTCCTGAAAAGTGCCTCATCACTTAAAGACTCATACCTAGAAATGCTCAGCGAGTACGGATTAATGTGTGGAATATCTGACTACACTAGGATAGAAAAAAGAACTAAATCTTATCACAAAGTCCAGCATTGACCACATATTTGCACGTCTCCCCACATTTAATCAGTACGCCGCGGCGTTAGACATTACACTGGCAGATCACCGAGCAATCATGCTCGCTTGCATGGGCGATTCAGTTAGTGTTAACACACGGGAGGTTTTTAAACAAGTCATTGATTATGATATACTTTACAAAGAATTAAAAAATGTTAAATGGCTTCAAACAAACTCTACGAAATCAGATGTTGAGATCTTTAACTTCATTAAACGATCTTTTCAAAGTGCTAAAAAAGCAGCTACAAGTATTATTAAACATAAGTTTAACAAACATAATATTACTAATCAATATAAACTACCATGGATCGATGATAACGTCAATCGATTATGCGAAAAACGTAACAAACTGTTCCGTTCTTGGAAACGAAATCCACTTGATTCAAAATTAAGACTAGAATACAATACAATAAGAAATAAAGTTCATAAAGTATTAGAGAATAAACGAAATAGATACTATATTAAAAACATTCAACAGAATTTCAAAAATACAAGAAAAGTTTATCAAATAATCAACAAAATGCTTGGGCGTGTAACATCGTCAATGGATGCGGCAGTTTTAAAAGCATTTAAAGGGCAGACGACCAAAGATATTGTAAATAACTTTGCGATAGGATTTGATAGGGCTGTGAAAAACATAATCCAAACCTGTAATTTGAATTTCTTAAGTCCCAGTAAGTATTCTCGGCCAAATAATTCTAGTATATACTTTCAAAAAGCATCCCGTGACAAGGTTAATAAAATAATCAAAAAACTTAACTCTAATAAGGCACCAGGCTATGATAATATTGGGGTTTCTGACATAAAATGTACGGACACAGAAGGGGCCACGGCCATTGCCAACCTAATCAATACAAGTGTTGAAACTGGCATTTATCCCGACGAATATAGGATGTGTTAGACCTATATACAAGAAAGGAAGACGGGATGATTTACTGAACTATCGACCAATCACTTTATTATCTTCAATAGATAAAATAGTAGAAAAGTATGTGTGTGAACAAATTTATAAATTTTACAATACGCACGATATAATATATAAAAATCAGTATGGTTTTCAAGCTGGGAAGGGTACAAATGATCTCTTGATGAAGTTAACAGATGAAATTAACGAGTATCTTAATAACAAAAAACATGTACTCGTCCTATTTATAGACTTTTCACGGGCATTCGACACTCTTGATCATAAACAAATTATCACTAAGTTGGACGATTGTGGAACACGAGGACCTCTTCTGAGATGGTGTACAAATTATCTTAAAAATGGGAAATTCTATGCGAGAATAAATGACACACACAGCGACCCGGTGACTGTAACTGAAGGCACAGCACAGGGATCTGTGCTTGACCTCCTCCATTTTCTGTCATATATAAACGACATGCGCTTTTACATAAATCACTGTTCATGCTACTAATTTGCAGATGACACATGTTTGCTAGTCGCTGATAAAGACCCTGATATAGCATGTGGATTGTTACAGTCTGACTTTAATATGCTTTCAAAATGGTGTCATGACGCCGGATTGGTTCTGAACTCCACCAAAACCAAGCTGTTACACATAAAGTCTCCTTATATCAAGTGTACTTTATCCAAGCACATAGTTGCTCACAATCATAGTTGCCTTCACTCCTCTTGTAAAAAACACATGTAGTTGCCCCTTTATAGATCTCGTCAATACCCAGACATATCTCGGAATGCAGATCGATAGTAAGTTTCCTTGGCATAACCACATCGAGTATGTTTGTAGCAAATTAAGACAATTCTTAGCTAATATTATAATACTGAAGAACAGAATTCCGTTCCCAGTTAAGATGATGTTATATAACTCTCTAGCAGAATAGTATATACAGTATGGTTTAGGTAGCTATGGTCGTACATATAATACTTTTTTAAACAAAATATATAACCTCCAGATAAGAATCCTTAAAACATTGTAACAGACAAAATTCGACGTCAATTTCATAATGATGATAGTATGCTCTTCAAGCGTATATATATAGTATGCTCTTTTTTTTACGTGGTAGAGCCATGCTGCAGTTATATTAGTAGTATAGTTGTAGCACGAATGGGTCGGCTCGACCGGGGAAGGACCACGCTCTCACAGAGTACAATAGAAATAGTAGCTTAATGCTGCTGTATTTCGTATTGTGAGTGTAGAGAACCGGAGACCCTTTTTACTGGAAAGGAGGCATTCCATCTCAGTCCTCACGGGTGACAACGCATCTGCATTTTGATTTGTAATGGAAAATAGATGTAGATGTCTATGGGCCGCAGCAACTACTTACCATCAGGTGGACTGTGTGCTCGTTTGTCACCCTATTCTATAAAAAAAAGCACTGTAATATATTACCAGTTCATACGCAAGTCAAATATTTACTACTAAAAACACTTTTTTTAATGAAGACTTAATATTAGAAATCAAGCATCCCGTGTGTACGCGCGCCGTAAGCAGCCGCAAGCTGCAGACGAGCCGTGCAAACAATATGTACGGGGAATGAACGGCAGGTTACAATGTTCCAAGACTTATAAACAACCTACCCCCAGAATTCCGCGACAAATTAAATATAAAAAACATTAAAAAAAACTTAAATTGTACTTTTTGGATTACTTATAATGGTACTACTTAAAACAGCGCTTATGCGTTTGCTCTGGTCCTATTAGGCTGTAAATGCTTTCTCTTTTTCTTTTCTTACAAACGTATTTAATTATTAATTATACTTTAATATAATGTCGTCTCAGGTCGCGTCAGCACAAACCTTAGTGGTTTTTTTGTATGCGACTTTTTAGCATAGTTTTTTTCTTGTAATGCTTTGTAATATGGTAAATAAATAAATAATTTGTCTTTTATTGGTGAAAAAATTGGTGGTTTTCTTAAAAAAGTATCATTTTGGGAAAATAAAAATCAATTGCGGGGAAAACCATAAAATTGCATCTGGCAGCCCTTAGCTAGCTACATATTTAATATTTTGGCCTAAAGGTCTAGATACCAGGCCATAAACTCCAAAAAAAAGAACATACCTAGTATTTATTTTGTTTATCTATGTCATAGATAAGAGTGTATAATATACTGAAAATCTATGTGGCGATATTATGTTATCAATTATCATCTACTGCTAGTCTTCGTTGAACTATAAAATTGGAATTGAAAACGGCAACAATTGATCCAAATAGATTGATTAAAAATATACATTTACTACAAATTAATGTTACTATGGATATACTAGTAACTTTGTTCTACTTGCTGTTTTCGTTTTGTATTATTTATCCACCCACAGAGTTTGTTTCTGCTGGTTTCACCATAGCCCAAATCTTCGATGGGTTTTTGGGTTCCGAAAATGTTAATTTCATAGGATATCATATGAAGAGGATTACAATTACGGCTTTTATACATTCTTCTTTACCGCTCGGATATGTATTCAGTCTTTGGTGTGGTGGCGAACGTGGAGAGTGGATGCCGGCAGCAGCAGTTGCTACAGCCATTATACCGGTGCTAATGTGCTATAAGATAATCTGCTGGTGGGAATATGACAAAAGCAAACATCCTGTTGTGAAGCCTCTTCTGTGTTATGCAACTCCAGGGAGTGATTGGCGTGTAGTTGCCAATTATATTAATATTGAATTTCGAAAGTGAGCAGACATTTGATGAAACAACCTATGCTTAGATAAAATATGTTAAAAGGGTATAGATCATACTATGCTTAGATAATTTACGAGGGGTGATCCAAAAGTAATGGTAATGAAAATAAAACACAGTAATTAAAGTTAAAATAATAATTTATTTTTCTATATAGTCTCCTAACAAATCAATACATTTAGTCCATCTTTTTTTTAAAGCCAGGATTTCCTTTGAAAAAAATTCTTTGTCTTGACCCTCCCAAAACGCTTCAACAGCGGCCATTACTTCGCTATTGTCTTCGAATTTCTTGCCTCGGAGGCGTTCCTTGAGCGGAGGAAAGAGGTAGAAATCACTAGGAGCTAGATCTGGTGAATAGAGAGGGTGTTCGAGCAATTCGAATCCCGTTTCTTGAATGGCAGCCATCGCAACTGCGGCTTTGTGAGCTGGTGCGTTGTCTTGGTGAAACAGCACTCTAGCTCGCAGTTTGCCGCGTCTTTTTTCCTTAATAGCCTCCCGTAATCTTCTTATTTGGTCTGCGTAGTAAGAGCCCGTAATAGTGGCTTTCTTTTCCAAATATTCCACCATAATTATGCCTTGAGCGTCCCAAAAAACAGATGCCATAACCTTTCCCGCCGAACTTGAAACTTTGAATTTCTTTGACGTTGGTGAGGAGGCTCCCTTCCAAGTCATCAATTGTTGTTTCGTTTCAGGATCAAAATGGTGGATCCAGGTCTCATCCATAGTCACAAAATGGAACAAAAAATTTTCTCAATCTGCTTGGAACTTTTCGAGATTGACCCTCGAAATATCAACTTGATTTTTCTTTTGCTCGTCGGTTAACATTCTGGGTACCCAACGCACAGAGACCTTTTTCATATGCAACTTGTTCGCAAGGATTCTTTGAATGCTGCCATATGAGATCCCTGTGACCTCAGCTACATGCCTGATGGTCACTTTTCGATCTGCCAACACAACATCTTCGACTTTTTCACATTGTCTTCAGTGAGGGACGTGGATGGTCGTCCTTCGCGATGTTCATCTTCAGTGGATGTTCTGCCCAGTTTAAACTCCTTGGCTTAGCGTGCAACTGTAGAATATGGAGGAGCAGAGGCCCCCAATGTTTCCATTAAGTCACTGTGTATGTCTTGAAGACATTTTTTTCAAACAAAGGTACTTGATGACAGCTCTAATTTCGTTTTTCTCCATGTTGATGTTATCTCTTTGACAGTTCGTATTCAAATGAATGTATCTCCCGGACATCATGATTTTTTTAGGCTGACATAGTGAGTATATAAGCAAATAAAAAATATTTTTTTTTTGAATTTTTATGCGGACCTGAAGTAACCGATTATCATTACTTTTGGATCACCCCTCGTATGTTAAAAGTGTAGAGAGCGTAGTTTCTGTTTATTGTGAAGTACCTGGGCAGCTGGGCATAGAATGAAACTGTACTCCATTCCTGCTTATATTCCTTTTAATGTGGAAAAGCAATGATGCAGAGAATTTTAGAAAATACTTTAATATCACTGTAATTAGGCAAATTACAAACCCTGTAAGCAAGGGACTTTGTTGCAAGACAAAAATTTTCAGTTTATTGTAAAAATATTATGGAATACAAATATAAAGTCAAAAGAGCCTGTTTACTGACAATTCATAATTTAGCAGTCAGTTGGCTAGTCTTTATATCATGCAAAAGGAGAGATCTCAATATTGGTTTAAAATAACTACTGGATAGGGATATTAAATGATAAAAATCATAAGCCCATTTCAATTGACAGGCAGGTTTTATACGTGGTAGAGCCATGCTGCAGTTATATTAGTAGCATAGTTGTAGCATGAATGGGTCGCCTCGACCGGGGAAGGACCACACTCTCACAGAATACCAGTGTAAAATATTAGCTTAACACTGCTGTGTTTCGTATGGTGAGTGTAGAGAACCGGAGACCCTTTTTACTGGAAATGAGACACTCCATCTTCTCCAACACATCTGCATTTTGATTTGCAATCGAGGATGTAGATGTCTTTGGGCCGCAGCAACCACTTACCATCAGGAGGCCTGTGTGCTCGTTTGTCACCCTATCCTATATAAAAAAGGCAACTCCTTTTTAGAATTGTCACCTACAAATAAGTACACAGTCTACCTGATGGTAAGTAGATAATGTGGCTTATAAACATCTACATTTACCCTTTATTAAAATAAAAATGCAGAGGCGTTATCACCTCTGTGCATGTAGGACTAAGATTTAATGCCTTGTATCCAGTGACAAGGGTCTTCAGTTCTCTACACTCACCACAAGAAATACCAGTAGCCATAAGGTGGTGTTTTCTGAGTTTGGTACTTCCCCAGTCGAGCAAACCCATTTTTGCTACAACCATAATAAAGCTGCAGCATGGTTGTACCACATACAACTTAGTGGGCTAAGCTATTTACATATTTTTTTTATGGAGTTATGCAAAGTCATCTTTCCCGACTGTTAAAACATGTTCGTTTTCTTTATTAGAAATTTTATATTTTATATGTCTTTCTATCATTGTCCTTAGGTGAGGTGATCCATGTTGAGCCTTCCTTGTTAGAAGTTAGTTTATATCCATGGGCTTCCATAATCACTTAAAGTGTTAATTTATTTGTCACTAATATTTAGAAAATATCAAATGTCTTCATGGAAAGTTTTATTTACTTACAGTGTAGATAAAGTATGCATTCCACTGACGGCCACCAGTAAGTTTGTGGCCACAGAGACGTGGCTGATTCGAGTAACTCAATATGGAATGAATGCTGTGAAGCAAAGGGACTGTTCTTTGGTTGCGACTGCTGTAAGTTGATATTTATTTTTAATATCAATATCTTCTCTCTAAATTCATCATAATGTTTAACATGGCTACTGCTGGAGTCTCTTATTATAGGGTAAAATTATCTCGATTGACAGTTACATAATATGGAACATACGTCTTGCACTTTTGACACTACTTAGGCTACTTAGGTATGAGTACAGAGCAAGTGTTAGTGCAACATAGTCATCAACTCTTATCAATCTGTGAGATTTGGGATTGGTATTTACAATACATTATATTTATGTTTATATTGACACTGAGAATTGTGGCTTAGAATCTTGCACGGAGCACGTTTTTGTATGACACATTAAAAAAAAGAAAAAAAAATCTCATGGTTTTTTTTATATGAGAGGGGCAAACGAGCATGAGGCTCACCTGATGGTAAGTAACTACCGCCGCACATGAACAACTCCAACACCAGCGGAATTACAGGTGCGTTGCCGGATGTATCATTTGATGTTAAAATATTATCAAAGAAAACCTATTACCCTACATTTTTGTGACATACTCTAAACATATTTTTGTTCAGTATTAGATAATAAGTTGCTGCATTAGAGGATACATTCAACCAGTTTTGTACCATAAAATAAGAAGAGTAAAAATACTTTATTTTGCACCAGTACTGTGGGATATAATTTTGGATGAACCACATGTACAAGAACCACAGAAATACAGAGTAAACAAAGAACAGAGAGGGTGAAGGTACAGTCATCTTGACGTAACTTAAAAACCTTTTTCATTTCAGACTGATAGCTACGCTCTTTCTACTACGGGCGAGGATGAGGTTCAATATGTAAATATAGAAGCAATACCGTCCCGACCTGACGTAAATCAATTTTCATTCCGAATGACTACAACAGCCTTGCGAGAGATACAATCGAGACTGAGGGATCCTGTGCGTGTGCCGGAACATATATCCTTGTTACCTACTGTCATTGAAAGATTTGTAACCGTTTTCAAGCATCATGTTGAACAGAATCCTGTGTACTATGTTGATCAGGTACAGTTTAGTATTTTATTTACACTTTTATTTGTTATTGATCACTTGTTGTGTTTTGTCTTTGTTTATGTATAGTAACAAAATTCAATTATAAAATAAATATAATTTATTTATTTAAAATGTTTTGTAAGTAAATTAATGTCTGTATGTCCACTTTATTTTACCTGCTGAAATGGCAACATAGATGATTTTAGAGACACAAAAAAGTGTACATCTATGGTAAAATGCTTATTGGATGATATAACAAAATATGATGATATAACAATATAACAAAATGGACGACTCCGTGGCGCAGTGGCTTAGCAATGAGTGGCTGCGCTGGGGGTCGCGGGTTCGAATCCCGCACGGAACAAGTATTTGTATGGCCTACAAATAGTTGTTTCGGGTCTGGATGTTTGTCCTTGTGCAATTTATGTTTGTAAACTGCCCCCACGATACAAGAGAAAATCTTAGTGTAGGGGTAACGTTTTTTAAAAACAAAAAAAAAACTTTCATTCCTCTCCTTTTATAATAAATATCATACTTCAAATAACATAAACACTAACGCCTGTCACCCAGAGGGGTAGGCAGAGACTATGGAGTTTCATTTGGCACTATTCTGACACACCTTTCTCACCTCTTTTACATCTATATACCATACATGCTCGTCGGTTAAGGGTACTCATAAACTGGCCAATGTTCAATATATCGTCAATTTTGTCAATAAACTTTTGTCTAGCGCGTCCCTTGCTGACACTGCCATTCACTTCTGCAACATATAAACTTAAGAAATTTCAATTTATTTGATTTTGAGATATAAATAATGTCCACCAGACCGAATTTTAGTCACAGCTGACAGTCTCCACGGAGACTAGCTATCTGTGCTGGACAGATTAGTACACGTGTATATGTACAAGCAATGATGTACTGTCTATCCTCTCAGTCATAGTCAGAGAGAGACATCATGCGCAGTACCAACGGCTTTGGGTTCCTTCCGAGGCACGGGGTTAAAACACCAACAACTTCCAGAATCTGGGCTGCTACTGAGAATTTTTTAAGAGAAGACCACTAGGCCAAAGAGACAGCCATAGCTGGTATAAAGAATTATACTACTGATACTTAGATGACTCTTATAACGTCGCATCGAACTACGAGAGTGCAGGTGTAGAGAGTGTTTCTGTTCTTGTGCGCACACTTGTGCTCCTTTATCTTATATATATAGCTAGTCTTTGAGGTTGAGTGCCATGACTGAATTCGGCCAGGGGGACATTCTTGTACACAATACTGAGTATGTCATGTTATTGATGTTATACAATAAGTGAAATTTATTCAGATGTTTGTATTTGCACAATTCCTGACTTAGGAACTGGAGCAGTGCATCGGCTGCATGCAAAATATGGCAGATGTGAAGATAGACCGTCGCTGCCAGCCTGTACCGCCGCAATTGGCGGCAATCGCTCCTCCACCTTGCCAACAGTGCAACTGCAGGTTTGACTCCATATTTCTTATCACAAATAAAAATGAATAGCAAAAAAACATTATTAAAAACAAGCTTTTATTTAAATGCGCTAAAAAATAGAATAAACTTTTCCTTTAAAACTTTTACTATCAAGTTATAACGTCATTACAAAATTTATATGATATAAAGCTTAAATTAATTGTTTTTAAGTTGTTAAAGTAGGGAATCCACCATACAAAGCATTTCATAAGAGATTTATTTATTTAGTCTTCCCAACTTAGTACATATAAAAAAAAATCAGCTACATTTTGTTATAACACTATATATATGTATTTAAATTATAGGTGAGTACAACACTTTAACATTAATGCAATTATTTTATTCAAAAACAAAATTAAAAATTTGTTGTCTTAGATTTAAATTTTGTTCAAAGAAACGACAAATATAAAATAAAATATAGAAAGTCAATGTGTTTCCACTGTTGCCGCATCAAACGCAAGGAATTACCAGTAAGTATAGGCATTTGCACTATTCTACCATCCTTTTGTAGAGGCAATTTTAGTGTAGAATGTAATGTGGATCCTCCAACGCTTAACAATTTGCTTGCTGTAACATTGATTTACTTGATTTTTCAATAAGTTAAAAAGAAAGGTTTTTCCAGTCCCAGCTTTACCTGTTATGAACAACCTTAGACGCTCTCACTTTTATTATTTAACTATTCTGAAATACTCTTTGTTATGAATAAAAATGCATCCTTTTGTCCAACATTCATTGCTCTTCTAGCATTAAGGAATTCGTCATCGGTCATGTGCTGTTCTGGCATCTCCAACTCTTCTTCCAGGTTTTCCTGTTGAGCTTCTTGATTCAAGATTTCAAAAGAATGAATTTGGTTAACAGCATTCTCCAGCTGTCTGTCACACACTCTCAATATCTCCAAACGTGCGTTAATTGCGCGGAGATCAGATTCTGTTGCCAGAAAAGCTTCTCTTGCTGTATCATGGTCAACGATTAATTCACTTTCATTTCTATATGGAACATACCAAAGAAGCAAGCTATAGTAATAGTTTTCTGGATCACTGGCAGCCACAAAATATGGCACGCGTACGACGGTATGAACATTCCTGATTACTATTTTACTAGTCGCTGTCTGGTTTTTTTTTTAATGAAGAGGGGCAAACGAGCATACGGCTCACCTGATGCTAAGTGATTACCGCCGCCCATGAACAGCTGCAACAACAGGGGGATTGCAGATGCGTTGCCGGCCTTTTGAAAAGGAATAGGCTCTTTTCTTGTTGGTCCCTAAGTCGTATCGGTCCGGAAAAATATCTGGTGGTAGTTGATTCTACAAGGAAGTTGTGTTGTGTTGTAGCGAGGAAGAAAACTTCTTTTAAATCGCATAGTAGTGGACCGCCAGTCATCCAGATGGTATGGATGGTATCGCGAGTTTTGTCGCGATGTGCGATGGTAAAATTGTGCGGCTGGAATTAGTCTGAACAATTCTTCAGAGCACTCCCCATGGTAGATGTGAAAAAATACGCAAACAGATGCAACTTCTTTTCGCAGTGCCAGTGAGTCAAGCCGATGGGAAATAGTTCGGTCGTGGTTTGCCCTTCTGGTTCATATATATCAACACATTCTTCAGGTTCTTAGTTTGATTTTTCATATGAAGTTCAAAGAGCATTGCAAATTCCAGAAGGCATAGATTATCTAAATCGTAGTTGGGATGCTCTGTAGGCCGTTTTTAGTAGATATTTTAGAAGCTGTCCCATTTGAATCAAATTTAAGGATCCTGTACCTCTGTTTTGCCTTTTGTTGTGTTTAAAAAGGTACATTTTCTGGTACTATCCCTGAAGATCAAATGACAGAGCCTATAAGTATTTTCACACGCAGATATTCGCCTTTCCTTTAATATTGCGGATATTATATCTATTGGGTATATTGTTTAAGTTATATATTGTATTATATACATACTTTAAAAAATTCTCTTCTGTTTCTTTACGTTGTATCTCGTGTATTGGTTGAGCTACACTACCATCAAGTTGAGTAGGCTTATCATTTTCATCCATATTGGCCTTCCACAGTTTTATAGGAGTTGGGTTATAATATATTCTGGTCCTCGCTTCAGAATACAGATTCTGCCTTCATTACGAATAAATTCGTCTGATGAAGGAAACACAAGACGAGTTTCAGCTGTATTCTTTTCTCGGAAAACCAAACCTGCATGTTGGTGATTCAGAATTGTTCTTATAGCAGGTATATGTGGTGTAGTATATAGTATAATATATATATATATATATATATATATATATATATATATATATATATATATATATTATATAACTTGCATACAGTCCACCTATGATAAGTGGATGCTTTGGCTAATAGACATTTACACATCTATCCTCAATTAAGAATCAAAATGCAAATATAATTAATATAAAATAAAAACAAAACACAGCAGTATTAAGCTGCAATGCTACTCCTTACAGTAATGAACTTAACATTTATTATATCAGTCTTATATCATATATTTATAGTCTTATGTAATAGTTGATTTAAGTTACATTTATTTTTCTAGCTTGACATTTATCACAATGGGCTAACATTTACACACAATACTTGCTGTAAACTTCTCTGGGCTGATAAATATTTATAATTAGCTTGGCACATACAACAATAACCTAATAATCAGTGTGATATTTGTAGCTAGCATCTATCGGTAGCTTTAAATTTACAAGATAGCCTAAAATTTGGCATGATACAGGAAGTATCTTTTTTAAAGATTTGGTAGCCTCAGCCAATTTTTTTTATAAATATGTTCGAATTCTACGAAATTGAAATAAAGAGACCGCATTTTTTAAAATGTCAATTGTGGCAAATATAAGCCGCATTCAGAACGTTTGCCGATGATCGCCCCTCTCATTTTTACCGATTGTGACCCGCGTCCGCCCGCAGCGTTTGGATCGTCCCGTGACGTCATTACGCTATCGGTAAGCCATCTAACCACGTGTTGTATTGTAAAGAGATGGGCCGCGTCCAGCCGCGTATAATAATGAATAATAATAATGTCCTCCAAAACGAATATCGGTCACGGCGGCCGGCCTCAAGGGATATCTGCGCAGGACAGGATTATAGCCTGAGTGTATGCGCAAGCGCAGGTGTACTCTCTATGTCCTCATAGTCTCATTAATCCGGATTATCGTCCCATGGTAATCTGACACGATTGGAGTGAAATCAGGCGCAGCACCAAACGCCATTACGTGCTTTCCGAGACATGAGGGTGAAACACCGTCAACTTATTGACTCCGGGCTGCTATTGAGAATTTTTTACAGAAAAACCCAATAAACTGATTTTGGTCTGATTTTGTATTCGAATTCGGGAACTTATGATTAGTAGTCGCGATTACGAGCACTAATCCGACGAGGCAGCCGCGCTAAATACATAATATAGCACGCGGCAGTATTGTACACAGATAATGTACTACATGGGGCATAGATAAGCCACTGACAAATAATTAGGTGACGAAGCGAGGGAAGGCTTTTCCGCTCTGCCATAGCTGGTGTCGGAATTATAAATTACCAAAAATATACTAGAAGGTGCTATCAACTTGGTTCAGTATTATTTAGTACATTTAATTAAAATTGAAGGGAAATGTTTTTAAACACAAAAAAATAATTTACAGTTTTGATATATATATATATATATATATATACATATATATACGGTAAAATTCAAATTTTCGGTGAATTATGCTATATTTTTAAAAACTAGCAATATGGTAATATAAAGACGCTATTTTATTCTGCCCCGACCCCAAGTTCCAGCCAGTCGCTCCGGGAAATAGGGCGTGTGTTGCGCGGCATTTTATAAAACAAGGTTAATTTACTTATTTTTTTTCGTCCATCCGATCTTTCCCTTTCACTTATATTTGCGATATTTAGCGACGACCGGTCTTACCCCTTGATGGCTAATTTTTCATCATGCATATAAAAACTTATGTCTTGTATTCGCACACGTTATAAGCGGAAACCGTTTAGCTTAAAAAGTAAAAGCTTCTCATAAGTAAACTACGTTTAGCCATTAACGATTTGCACCATGTTTCAGAATCTGATGTATATGGATGTCGAGAAAATAACGTTTTTGCCAGACTCTTAACTAGTCGAAAATCGTCCGGTAATATATGTCGGAAATGGTGTAACACGATAATCCAATTGTGTGGGAAATAACAGGATAGCATTAACTATTAAAAATGGTAAAAATGTGAGAGCTGATATTCAACTTGCTCTCTTGCTTGCGCAATTTATTGTATTCAATAATAGGACAGCGTAACGCTCTATACATTCAGCATAGAGTGATTACAGTTTGACCATACTTCAGTGTGTCCCTGTCACAATTACACACCGGCGCAATGTGAAGGACACAACTACATGATTGTTGGAGCGGAAAACCTAGTGGTTGTTTTTATGGTGAGGCAGCACCACTGTCCCCATTTGACAAGGGTTCAGTCGAGCCACCGCATATTGTTTCCATTGTAATGAAAGAGATCTAAGACCACACACTTTTGATTTTGCACTACAACTTTATTCTACACTTCCTATTATGAGACTCACAAATAATACTTGCAAAGTTTTACCAGGAAAATAGAACTACACTGACGAGCGCAGGAACCGAAGTGATTCTGTTCCCGCGTTCATTCAATAAGGAAAACGCATTGAGTTACAATACCTATAGAGTCACAATCTCTAACTGACAATACTCAAAAAATGTCCGAGCGCCGTTCCATATACCTATATATTTTGATATTATATAGTTCAAAATGACATTTGCTCGAATTTAGACGTTAACCTGCTTGTACAATGTTCAAAGTCGCTCGTATGCAATGTCATCATCATTCACTCAAGGGCACGTTATCGCGGCGCCGCGCGGTCGGCGGTGAGTGATTTAGTTTGCTAATAAAATGAAAATTATTGAAATTTAAATGAAAACATGCACTGTGGATACATAAATACGTAAATTTGGTATGATACTTACCTAAAATATGAAACACCATCCTTTTTTCGCACGTGTCTGCTGTTATTTGGGCAGGAAATCACCGAACACTTTGGCATCGCGGACGTTGTACGAGGATTGTGGTCGCCTTACAACTAAACAAAAACTCTGCGCACTTCGCAGCGTGCGCCGAGTTTTGGCGCGGACATTTTATTTGTCTGTTTGTGACTCTATAGGTATTGTAACTCAATGGGAAAACGTAATAACGACTTAGGTGTGCTCTGATTGGTCGACGATTTGATTGGTCAATGCTTGACTAAACAATAACTTTTTATTGAATTCATTAGGTTACTTAAGCAATTTCAATTACCAGGATTAGTAATCAAATCGACAATTATTTATTCTACGATTTAAAACAATATTTGAGTTAAAAGTTGATAATGGAATAAATAGTTGTTTTACCAGGAATTAGTTGTCAATAAAGAGATTTGTAAACCAAGAGTTTTTAAAGAACTAGCTAGTTACATGTTATGTTTCTGATAAATTGCTGTTATTAAATTGTAGTATTAAGAATTATACACCGTTGATTATTATAATTTATAACAATTAAAAGACAATGCAAAGCTTATGCTTTGTCAACCGAAGATGTACTTGCGGCGACACGGCCATTCTGATCGGCGGTGCGCGCTCTGCACCTGCCGTGAATAATCTTCTATCTCTATTGACCTGTTAACACAGTATTCATTTTGTAAATAATGGCTTTGATTGGGAGCCATACCCAATAATGACGAGATGATCATTTGGCAATTGAAGCTTTTAAAAACACACTTAATTTTAATTTTAGTAATTAAAACCATAAATTATTCTCATCGCATTTATAAATATGTAAAGTTACAGATCGTAGTTGTCTCAATTAGGTACGAGTATAGTATTGTTTCATTCTCACATGACGGTAATGCTCTGTGATAGACACAAAGTCTTTGATTTGAAGGAATAGAGGAAGTAGGATCAGGAACACCGCTCTGTGATAGACACAAAGTCTTTGATCTGATGGAAAGTAAGGTAAGGAGCTTAGGACCATTGCTCCGTGACAGGCACGAAGTCTCTTTATTTGACGGGAAAATAGGGAACTGGGTGCTGAGCGGTCATGGACGCCGTGTCCCAGCAGGATAACATGAGAGTATAAATTGTCGCATCCACGGCTTGTGGTTATTTTTTTTTTTAAAGAATAACTTAAGGTTTATGTTTGCCTCCACGGCTTTTTAATGTGAATGAAGTAAAATTGTTTAGTTTAATAGCTATGTAATTAATAGATTCAGTAATTATAATAGAGAGAGTAGCTTAGAATAAATTGGAAACTGCTCACCATTTAATTTGTAGCATCTATCCTGACTGAAGGTCCAGCAGCGTTCTCTACCAGATTACAGTTGTCATTTTGCAAGTTTTGAGGCTGTAAATAATTTAGGGAAAGCGAATCATGGGATCCACCATCACTTATTAGCTCGTTGACAGGCTCGTTCCTCGGCGACACGCCTGCCTGCTGGTTTGGGCACCTGGTTGTGGGGCACGTCGTAACTGCTCATGCGGGACTTTACGGGGCCGACAATGGTGACTGACAACTTTCTTCAGGAGGTATCGGTCATTATAGAGTACTCTATGAATATCGTAGGGCACGCTAAACTTGTGGTCCAACAAAGTCTGGTTTCTGGGGTTATTTTTTTTATTAAGGGGAAATAATAAAAATACTACCTCAAATGGCTTAGCAAGATCCTCCGTTATACCGAAAATATTGCAACATTAATTTTGAAATAAATATGTGGTTGAAGGATTAATGTTAAGTACTATGCTAGACGAAAACACGATTCCGTAAAATTTTCTCGATAGAAAAAAAAAGATCCAAAGTTACCTCCAAACTGAACAATAAAACCGCTGGTATTCATAAAATACTTTAAATTAGATCATGAAACTTTGCATACTAACTGAACTAACTATAAGGCAGGGTTTATGTTTTTTTTTCTTTTTTAAATTACTATTATTTTCACTGTAAAAAGAAATTACTTGAACTATCGGCGTCTTGAAGCTTCTTTCCTGCCACTCGATCAATCTCCATCAGTCTTGCTTAGGCTTTCGAAGGGGAAAGCTGTGTCGCTATAATGTGATTGTTAAGTAAGAATATAACATGAAAGTTTCTCACCGGGATGGAATCCATATTTTCCTATGTCTCTAATCGACGATGACTGACGAAACCCTGAACTAGCACTAGCTAGTTTTTACGCAGGTTGGGCTGGTGCTGGTGCTGTCACCAGCGTATTAACAATGCCGGATGCTCGTCCGTATCTTATCCGTGACGTGTCGTGTATCTTAGCCCGTTCTTTGTCAAACCAGAGTTTGTCTTTCGCCGACGCCTCGGTCATCCTTTGTTGCACATGACATTGCAATGCATCGTAATTAATGGATGTGGTATAAAAAATTAAAAAATTATGTAACTCGGGAGATACACAGTTCGATCGTCGGGTGAGAAGTATAAGAAGAGTATTACCTATCGTTCTATGTATTCATCGGGTTTTTTTTAGAAGCATTGCATGTAATTACAGTTTGACCATACTTCAGTGTGTCCCTGTCACAATTACACACCGGCGCAATGTGAAGGACACAACTACATGATTGTTGGAGCGGAAAACCTAGTGGTTGTTTTTATGGTGAGGCAGCACCACTGTCCCCATTTGACAAGGGTTCAGTCGAGCCACCGCATATTGTTTCCATTGTAATGAAAGAGATCTAAGACCACACACTTTTGATTTTGCACTACAACTTTATTCTACACTTCCTATTATGAGACTCACAAATAATACTTGCAAAGTTTTACCAGGAAAATAGAACTACACTGACGAGCGCAGGAACCGAAGTGATTCTGTTCCCGCGTTCATTCAATAAGGAAAACGTAATAACGACTTAGGTATAGATGGCGCTATAAGTATTTTCAAGCACCATAAGGTTTAATTATATACGAGATATGAAACGTTAGTATTGGACCAGCAAATAAAGTTTCTAACTTTTATCCGATAACCGTTAGAGTATTTTAAAGTTCACTGGTGAAAATATTCCTTCCCATTGAATGCCCCATTACGGATTACGGAATCGAAGAAGTGGGTAACATATTGTAATATACAGTCAATATAATATGGTCCACCGCTGGGTACAGGAATTCAATGCAATGGAGGCATTCTCTATACTTCTGGAGCGGAGAAGAGTCCAAAGCGCCGCCCTGACGCATTTGTTTTCTTTACTTTAAGGGGCTATAGTAACTCAGCTCAAATTCTAATTTCGCCCCCACTTCTCCGCGCGTCGTATGCTGTGTATTAATGTATGTGTAATGTGGGGGCAGGGTGCTGTGGTGCTGCGCGTGTGTGGCGCGGTGGTGGGCGGCGCGCGCGGCAGGCGGGGCGGGCGGCGCGGGGGGTGCGGGCGCGTGGCTGGCGGCGCGCGGCTCGTGCCCCGTGTGCCGCGCGGTCTTCTGCATGCTGGACGTGCGGCCCGCGCGCCCCAGGCCCTCCTGAACCGACAGGCGCCACCACCGCTTGTGACCCTCGCACAATCACCCCTTGTAACTTTCCGCTTACCACATGTCGCCAGTTCCGACCGAGGTGAAGTTGTTTGTTACACGATGGCATCCAAATTGACAAGTTGCATTTTAGATAAAAAGTCTTACGGTTTCTAGTGTATGTAGTGATTTTCTCTTTAATTTTTTGCTCATTTTTAGCTATAAAATATCCTATATTTTGGTTTATTAATTATAATATTTCTTTCTGAAATACTATAACTAGTATTTCAGAAAGAAATATTAACCCTTGTGTTTTCTTAAAAAAATAGTATGTGTGTACTTCCTCTGCCATGAAACCTGTTAAATATTTCACCTCATTTCTATGGGGCATAGCTCTGGTAGCAAGCAAAATCGAAGATGAAACACTTACACTCTTACATACGTCATTCAAACAAACAAACATTCTTTTTATAGAAATAATGGTGATAAACGAGCTCGCAGACCACCTGATAGTGAACACTGTGGTCCGTGGATATCTGCATTTATCACCTTTAAAGAATCACGCTGTCACGCCTGAGTAAGTACTAAGTTTCTCTTGTTACCAGTATATAGAATCTTCCCGGTTCTCTACACTCATCTTACAAAACATAGCAGTATGAGGCTATTATTTTACGCCGGTGTCCTCTAATAGCGTAGTCGCGTCTCCACCAAATAAAGAAATAACATTTTAGGTGGTAGCAGCATCTTTATTTGTAACTACAAAATAAATACATAATTGTATCATATTTTTTTACATCATTATTATTGCACCAAGCAAATAAGCATTTTATTCAGTATTATGTTGCAATGGAATAATCACAGCGCTGATATTCTACCGGTGCTATTCTTATTGAAAACTCATGAACGGTCGCCAAACATAAGTTTTTTGTTTATGATAAACCGACCTGTTTAAAATAAAATGTTACAATTTTTTTTAATTTCTTTAAAACAAAAGTCTTAAGTCTATATTTTAAGAGTTCCTCTGACCGACATAAACGACGAAGAAAACTTGGAATATATAAGCTACTTTGTCATTTTTAAACATGTTAACCATTGAGCTATTATGTACTACGTACTAGATGAGACACTGCATTCAGCTACTCTGTTCCACTCAACTGCGGTGCATGCACTGCACTTTAATCAGTCACTCTCTAGGCGCTTGTAGAGTTGTCACGTGTTGTGTTGATTTAAAAAAAATCTCTTGATAAAAATATGCCGTCTTGTGTACTTAAATAATTCAAGAAATGTCAGTAAAAACCATGGAATTACTTTTCATCGGTTAATAAGATACTTATTAAATAAAAAAGTATAATAAATTAATAATAAAACAAATTATTCCTAAGACGCCATCTCGTATCATTGAATATAGATATTGAAATTAATATGTTCAGATGCGACATTTCTGTGGGTACTTAAGTTTAGGACGAATATATTATTATACACATTTTTTTGTAGAAACATATAAGTTATTATAATTAGGCTAAATTTTTATGTTTAAATCTGCTTATTATTCTTTTATTTTATTTTTAGGTTCCACTTCAAAGTCAAAGTGGAATAAATTCGTCCATTTCTAACTCTCGCGTGCCCAGCATTTATGAACGATTATTTACAGCATTTATGATTCTAATTTAAATAAATATATTTGTAATTTAAATTTTATGTTAATAAGTTTTAATAAACATACACTTAGTATGTTTTTTTTATATTTGACATAGATACCTTTTAAAATATTCAGGTAAAAATATCATTAAAATGTAATTGTGATATAATATTATGTAATATTATATTAAATAAACAAATATAATATACAAAATAAATGAGAAAATTTAGATATTGTTCTCGATATAATTTGCCTATTTAAAAACACAATCTACTATTACCTACGGATCATTCTACCTATGTTTATTCTATGATAAAAAAACCAAACGCGCGAACACAGAGTAGCGCATATTTTTGTTTGAGATAGCTGTTCTAGTACGTAAGTACATATTACTTCAATGATGTTAACCTATAATTTATATAAACCAAAATGTATCTGTAAGTGTGTAAATCCAATTTAGTTTATCGTTATGGTCTTTATAAGGATATCAAAGTGTTAAATGAGTGTATCGAAACGAAGAAAAGAGCTCGTTCGAACTTTATGCGCGTAAATAATTCTTTAATGTTCGGTAAAACGAAATTCATGATGCTTGAATGTTGTTGTTACGATTCGACATTTATGACAGGCAAAGGGCGTAGACCATACATTCTAGTCTAATTTGTATGTTGTTTACAAAACTTTACAATATATTGAAGCGACGCACATTGTGAAGTTCTCGAGAGATTTTAACGACAGCTCAATTTAGTATCCATTATTTAAACGACAATACAGAAACAATATCCCGTCGGCGATTAAGATCTCGGCAAAAGTCCTCAACTGGTACACTTATTTGTTCTACAACATAGAATTTTTTAGAAGTTTTTTAAGTGTAAAACTTTTTTACAATCATTGTGATGTGGAACCCTATGAAACGAAAAGGCGACTCTAAAGAGAGACAAACATATACATCTATAGAATTTAGCCTGCGAGAGAATGAGATAGGATACAGTGTTGTAAGTGACTGTATTCTAATGGCAGAATGCGGACCGTGAATAACTTCCAAAAAGTTGTGGGTTCGAATCCGCCATTCGAATACTGTCCTGAACCAGTGCTAACACAAGCATTTTCAGCTTACAATAAGTGTTTAAATGATATATTAGTAATGTTAATAGCATTGCTAGTATTTGAAAAAAAATACAGTGTTTCCTAATAAAAATTTAATGTATATATTATAATGGGTGGCGTAACGTCATGCGATTACGGTGGGAACAGGACTATAATATGACATTTAAAAAAAACTCTGAATTCGATTGTTGTAAGCACAGTTCTGTATTCTCTAAAAATAAGTACACTGTACTTACTGCACTGCATTGTGAGGTAATATTACAGAGCAGATAAGATAAGTGTATTAAATGTTGAACAAGTGGTAAAAATATGAATTTTGTACAACCGACTTCAATATAAATAAAATAATCAATGTAGTCGAAGTTAATTAAATACGCATTATTATGGATAACTCAAAAACAACTGGTCAGATCTTGATCAATTTATGTGTGGACCACATGATAAGCACCAGCTTTAAAATAAAAAAAAGGATCATCAAAATCGGTTCATCTAAAAAAAGTTCTTAGGTAAAACACTAAAAAAAAACAGTCGAATTGATTACCTCTTCCTTTTTTTGAAGTCGGTTGAAAAGAAGGGAAACGCTACTTGTTAAAAATTCAATATGATTTATTTTCAAAAATGTGCGTAAAAGATAGTAATATTGTATTTTTTCTAACCTTCAGGATGATCCAAGAGTATAATAGTTTTGTGTCAAAAATACTAAACATTCTAGCTAGTCTATTCTGGCGGACATACTAATTAACGTGTTCAGTGACTTAATAATATTTTAATAAGTCTAATTTACGCGAGACATGAAATTCGATATTTTCTTGATATTATGTAATTTAACAATCGTGAAAGCAGAGCTTTATTATTATATATGTATATGTAGCTATGTGTCTAACTATCAACACTCAAGATCCCAAATACTCAAACGCTGACTCAACTTTAAGATGCCGTTTGACTATTTGGCCAATAAACTCATAAATGTTTAGATTGCAGGGTCTTTCTCACAGAATACTAATACCATTAACCCATAGGGTCATCGTGTAAACGTGTACTCTGTTGTACGTTGTAGCATGGCATTTAGAACATCTACTCCAATAATATACAAATGCTTTAAATGTTTGTATTAATATTTTATAAGAGACTTTTGCTGAGAATTTAAATTCCTTTTAATTAAAATAGAGTAGCATAATTTTTATATTCGATATAGATTATAAATAATTCTTATTGAAAGATATTTTTTTACTTTTACTACTGGTTCGGTAAAAATATAATATGTTCTGGGGAGAAGCAGCCACAAACCTAGCACTACATTTTTTCTCAAAGTAAAATTATTATACAATAAAACTCCTGTACAATTACTCATTTAAGAAACAGTTCTCATGCAGGAGTTAATTTACATTCTCAGAAGTTCTCGTTATTACCAACCATGTATTCATTTATATTATAATAATTCTTTTAATACAGGCTGTTTATTAATAATTAATAATTTAGTAGATAAAACTTGTATATATTTTCTGGGAATTTGTTGTAAAAGCGAAGAGAAACAAGCTTTTTGAAATTAAACTATATTTTGAATATGTAAAAGACATGTACAAAATAATAAATGACTATAATTATTTCATTCCCATAGCCTAAAATTTTTATTATTTTGTGGCACGATGACAGCGCCGCCACATCATATATATATATAAAGGGTGGGCCAAAAATTATTGCACTTTTGAAACATGAATAGAAATAAAACTACAAATGTTATTTTGTTGATAATTTATTTATCGTAATAATCACTTAATGAAATTTATTTTTTAAAAATGACATCGTCCAAATGTGCGCCGTCTCGTTGTTGGCACTCCTGAAATCGACTACGCAAACTTTGGAAAACTCACTGACACATGCTGCGGGGGATCGCGGCTATCTCCTCGTGGATGTTTTGTTTTAATTGGGATATTGTCGTCGGTTTATTAAGGTACACTCGACTTTTCAGGTATCACCACAAGAAAAAATCGCATGGTGTAAGGTCCGGGCTTCTGGGAGGCCAAGGGATATCACCTCTATGAGAAATCAATTTGTTCGGAAACATTTCTTTGACTCCCGGTAAACTCACATTTGACGTATGGCCTGTTGCTCCATCTTGTTGCATCCAGGTCCTGTTGTTGTACCCTTGAAATTCATGCAACTGCGGCGTCAAAAAGTCTTGCAACATCTTGACGTATTCCATTGAATTCACAGTTACATTATTTCCTTGATTATTTTCAAAGAAATACGGACCAATTATGCCCTTTGCTGATATGGCAGCCTATACTGTCGTTTTCGGTGAATGAAGTGGCTTTTGGTGTTTAAGGCGAGGGTTGTCCCTGCTCCAATATCGACAATTGTGCTTATTCACGTGCCAATTGATTTGAAAATGGACCTCGTCCTTAAACAATACATTCTCAAGGCTAGAGAATCGCTCCAGCATAGTGTCAGCCAATAACTTACGTTGAATGTAATCATTTGGTTTCATCTCCTGTACAATTTGAAGCTTATATGGGTGTATTTTGAGGTCCAGATGCAAAATCCGCCGTAGACTAGTTCTTGGTATGGCCAGAGCCGCCGAACGCTTACGCGTAGATGATTCTGGATCGTTCCGTACGGATATTTCGACCTCTCGAATGTTCTCATCACTTCTTCTTAAACGTGGCCGCCCTGTTTGTTTAATATTCGTTGTTGATCCCGTTTGCTCGAACTTCTCGACCCAAGCTTTGATCAAATTAACACTTGGACACTCACTTATACGGCGTAGTCCATATTTAATTCTAAACAGGCGTCGTACAGTAACGTAGGAATCATTGTTTTTGTAAAATTGTTTTACACAAAAAGCACGCTGTTGTCCCGTGAAGCGCTTCATCTTGACTAAAATTGCATGAAGTGACGCAGTTTCCCGCCACCGGCGCGCCCCTCCCTCGAACGGTTTTTCAAAATAATCTAGTGTTGCTATTTGCAAAAATTTTTGGCCCACCCTATAAGGTAAACGCACCAGTCATGGTCACTTTAAGATATTTTAATTTTATTTTTCGACCTTTTGTTATTTAATTAAAACCAGATCTGATTCAAAACTATTGGTATTGATAAAAGTAGGATTTCCGTACATACGAAAGCTTATAAATTGGTATCGTCTTTAATAGAAAAGTCAAAAAGTAATTTTAAAAAGTTGTTGTTGACAGAGCCAATGATGGTCGGCCGAAAACCCGATGTTGACCCACCATTTATGGTTTGCTCCTACTATGGCCAGTACCAATTATGGTCACTAAGCTTATTATTACGCTTTTATTCATAATAAAAGAAACTAAAAAAATATGTTTTATATTTATAATTCTGAACTTAGAATCTTACAATATTCTTAAAATCATATTAAAATCAAAATGAGACAACGTCGTTAAAAGTAAATAACATTTCTTCCTAGGCTAGATTTCAGTCTCGTTATTAAGTGTTGAATCATAAGATGTAATAGTAAGAAGGTATATCTTAAAACTTAAAATTATAAAAACAACAAAATGGAAATTTTTAACCTTTCCTTCATTTATTATAATTAGCCGATATTTTATAAATCAGTAAATGGGTAACTAAGTATTTTAAAAGAGGTACAACGTTTACAAAACTACTACAAGATTAACAAGCTTTAATTTTAAGAAAATAGAACATTAAATTTATACTTTAAAGCACCGTAACTGAATTTTAGTATGTTTAAATATTTATACATTATCCATTGCTGGAATAATAAAACAGCCTTTTTTTGCAAACTTAGGAATTGCTATTTGGCATACAATACTATCCCAACTATAGTTGTAAGTCTTTTATCACAGGCCAGCGCCAAAATTCTTTGGATTTTTTAAGGCAAGATACTAGCGCCCCTTCTTCAGTCACAGAAACAATTTGTCCTGGGTATTTCCTTTCATTCCAAATAACTATTACATAATCGTTAGCAGAAACGTTGCAAGAAACGGAAGTATTATTTCCTTTTGGAATTCCACAACGCAACTTTTCATTAAAATTTTCATCTGATGTAACAGAAAAGTTATAAGGCAACTGCTCTACTATAACTTTAGGTGATACTATATGTTCATCAGACGTTTTTGCATCAGCTTGTTCCAAGGACAGCGGAAGTAAAATCGAGTCGCCTTGAATATCTGATTGCCTTTGATTGTTATTGCCATTTTCATTCATAGTGTTTCTTAGCCTCAAGTCCATAAGTGTTAGATCTTCATCAGATTCATCTGGTGTGTCCATTTCACTTTCTCCTGTCTCCGCATATGTCACATCACTTACAACATCCGATTCACTGGAAATGATAGAGACATGTCCGCGTTTCTTCATGTTTTCTTTACGTCTACTCGTATTCTTTTGTTTTTCAATTATGGCTTTTTCTTTTAACTCTTTCTTCTCTTTACGTAGTTGTTTTCTTTTTGCTTTGATATCTTCCTTTTCTTTTTTTTCTGCATCTTTTTTTGCGTAAAATTCTCTCCATGACTTACTTGTAATAGCTGATGGTATTTTTTCTTTGGATATTTTACGTTTCTTTTGTGTCGGTTCTGGCCAAAATTGAGCCTTCTTAAACGGTGATGGCACCAGAATTCCTTTATTAAGCATGTGATGAGCAAAACTTGCAGTAGATGAAGATGGTATTATCTCGTTTTGATCTACTGCAATAGCAGAAGATGTCAAAGGTGTGACTTTGGTCGGAGTTTTATGCGCAGAAGTTAAGTCACTAATAGCGCATTTAGAAAGCAGGTCCTGATTTTGCTTAGTGCCACATTTTTCACTGCCCCTTTCTATCTTACTATTGTTAGTAGGGCCCGAAAACATCTTTATTTTGAAGTGTTTCTGCAGAAGACCTTGCAAATGTCGTAGAATTATCATCGTGGCATTCCACAGGAGGAACAGATATCAGAAGCACGATTTCAGAAGAAGTCGTTTGTTCAGAAACAGTTATCATTCGGGTTGTATTTTGCTCAACACCTGGTTTATCATCTTTTTGTAACTGCACACAAATGTTTATATTTGGCCCAGATAGTGTACATTGTCAAATCTTCAGTCGGCAATACATCAGCTAATTCTGACATAGGTAAGTAAAAACATTTGTTAAAGGTGTCTAGTTTAGACCGTTTAAATATCTTTACGATTTCTGCTTCGAGTTGGCTTAAAAAAACCTGGTTTTTTGTAGAATCACAGGCGCTTTTACTTGTCGATGCTCTGTTTTGGATGTTTAACTTAGTAAAGTCTACTAGGTCTGGGCCATAAGGAAAAAGTCCTCCCACTCGAAACCCATTTTTTATGCAGTTCGGAGTTATACTTTCTAATGCACGTTTTAGTATTGAGGCAAAGTTTTCTTTTTTCACTTGCTCTCCCAAATTTTCAGTCTTCCATTTTCTTGTTTCCTGTCGCCAAAACAGTTTCAGTGGCCTAAATACCGACACATCCATGGGTTGCAGCAAGTGAGTACTGTTTGGGTATAGAGCGATAACTTCAATTTGTTTCTCTCTGCAGAAATCTGACAAATGTTTAGGCAAATGGGAAGCATGACCATCCAGAAAAAAGATTATGGGGAACTTCGTATTGTTTTGAACCAACCAGGGATATAATATATTGGTTACATAGTCGTAAAATGTACTCCCGCACATCCAGCCGTTTTCTGAACGGCCAATGCCCCAATTTTCAGGAATACTTTCGGCAATAGCTCGAGGAATGCGTTCGTAAGAGAACACTATCATTGGTGGTGCTAACTGTCCAGCTGCATTGGCTGTCAAAAGAACTGTAAGGTTTTCTTTTTCGTTCCCTGACGTAGGATATATATTTTTTTTCTCCTCTTTTAACTAAAACACGGTCAGGTTTGGGATTTAAGAAAAACGCGCTTTCGTCGGTATTAAATATCCGCGTTGGATCCTTCAAAACTTCTGGAAGATTATTTTCTTCTAAATACTTCTCTACGTCTGCAAACCATTTGACTATATGTTCTTCTTTTACAGATTCTCTTGATGTGGTTAAGTTTTGTGAAACTTTTTCAGATATTTCTGGATGTCTTTTTAAAAATAAATCGAACCATTTCCTCCCTGGTCTGTCATTCGTAAATGGATTTTTTCTATTAGCAGATTTTATAATTAGTTGAACAGAATCTAATAGCTGTTCCTTTCCTATCGGGCAATGTCGTTCTGCCCTGTTCTCTGTCGGGCCCGCCATATTGCAAATGTCACGTGTCAAAATGACAAGCGTCATTTTTTCACAAGCTGAGTGTCTATGGTTTATCACTAAATGTTGCCATTTTTCCTACAACGTTTAGTTTTCTTATTTTGCCGTTTTTTTTTCGAAATTGACCATCAATAGAACGCTTACCAAGACTGGTACAGTTACCTTATATATATATATATATATATATATATATATATATATATATATATATATATATATATATATATATATGTACTGAAGTACTTTGGAACTGGAAGTAGCGTGATTTACAACAACAATCAACTTGCCTTTATTCGGATTTATAATTTTAATGCTGCCTAAAATTGCTGAAATATAATGTTACTGTATACTATATTTTGGTGTACTAGTCCTACTTAAATAATAGGAATCTCAAAGTCTTATATAAAATGATGATTATGAATATAAGAATGACAACTCGTGTCACCGACATAACATTTGATCGAGTATTTTGTAACACATAAGACTCATTTTAGAAAACGCCTAAAATATTATTTGTTCCTAATACTTAACTTTTCTATAAAACTTATGATGAATATAAAATTGGTACAATTTCATGTCATTTCATAAACATTATAATGTATTTTTATATTTATTATTCCTACAAGTATTCTTCCCAAGTGTGTGCAGATTAAGTCTATTTTAAGAACTAGCAATACAATAGTTTTCGAAATATTTTACTCAAAAGTAAAAAGATAAGGTGGGAAATGGGGAAATGGAAATTTACTTTTATTCTCAAAATGCCGCCCCTAATATTATTCGCTCGTACAATGATGCGCATCTGTTCCCCCTCATTTAATGTTCTGTCGGTAACGCGTTTATCCAAAATTAAAGGTGTTTACTGTTTTATGTTAGGTGTAAGTGAATTGTTAAATTAATGTTTTGTGATGTTATAAATTTTATTATCTGTGGTCCATTTGTAACGATACATTTTTCATTGTAATAAGACATTAAATGAATGTGTCAAACTGGAAGTGTTTTATTTTTACGCGATTGCCTGAAACTCATAAGGAGAGAAATATTTGAGGTTTGTGCACTATCGGCTCATAAAAGTTAAGCTGGATATGAGCCTCTCCCGTTGTTTTTTTTATAGAATAAGGGTAACAAACGAGCACACAGTCCGCCTGATGATAAGTGGATGCTGTGGCCCATAGACATCTACATTTATCCTCGATTAATTAAAACTATTTTTTTACGGATTTTATCGCGTTTATTTTACTTTTAATTACTTTTATTTTTAATTCCCGACGTTTCGGGCGCTTTCCGGCACCCATGGTCACGGGGGGCTGAGATGACTGACGTCCCGATGTCATTGTTAAACCCGGCTTTAGCTTTAGCTTTTTTAATTATTGTTTATGGTCCGATCTATGCAAAATGAACTGACTATGCCCTGAGGTCTTGCAGTGGTATGCTTGGGTTTATTTTGATTATAGGATCCCAAGCAGGTGGTAGTACCCAGCCTCCTTCTCTATTGAAATTAGGATGTTTTTTAATTTCATTAGCCTCACGTATCATCCTTGGTAGGAATCGGTGTACCTTCACGAGGATTTGTGGTCTATCAAATCTGAGGTAATGGTTGGGCCGTCTAGGATATGATCGCAAACTGCAGACTTCCCGGAACGTTGATGCTTCACATCAGCTATATGTTCTTTTACACGGGTTCTAATTGATCTTTTGGTTTGTCCTATATAAGAGAGACCACATTCACAATCAAGCTTGTTACACTCCTGCATCTTGTAGAGGAATATGACACTTGACGGATGGTAGGAACTGACTAATCTTCTTCTGCGGCTTGTATAATGTTCTAATAGAAGCTCGCTTCAAGATGTAAAGTAACTGCATTTTTAGAACATCTTAATTCCATAAACTCTAAAATTCAATTTACTATGGAGTTAGGGGCAAATAATTCCTTACCTTTCCTAGATATATAAGATAAAATCCGTAAAAAAATAGTTTAATCAATGTGTAAATATAAGAAATCATTATATCCTCGATTAAGCATCAAAACGCAGATGCGTTATCACCCCTGAGGATTAAGTTGGAATGTCTTGTTGCCAGTAAAAAAGACTCGCATGCGAAACACAGCAGTATTAAGCTGTTATTTTACGCTGGTATTCTGTGAGAGCATGGTACTTCCCCGGTCGAACCGCCCCATTCGGGCTACAACCATAATGTAACTGCAGCGTGGCTCTACTACGTATAAACTTTTGAAGTTTACACGTAAAAAATGTGAAGATTTGCCTTAAACGTCACGCTTGGCTGGTAGATTGATCCACCAGACGTCTCCGACTTGACGCTGCCCGCTGCTCGTCGCCGGTCCATTTATTACGACTAATGGAAATTCATAGACACCTAGCTACAGGACATAATTTTGTAACACTTTCTCTTTCGTCACCAACGCTCGGCAGTAAGTCTCCAATCCATCCATCTACTCGTATCCATCCATTATAGCCCAAATAAATCCACTGCTGAACATAGGTCCCTCTCAATAAATTGCCTCATAGGGATTTTGCTTTAGTTGCTATACTTGGCATGCGGGTCGGCAATCGCAGTTTTTTTTTAATAATTTCGAGTTCTTTGGTTTTCGTATGGAGTGTTGAGGTAAGGAGTACAGACTGCGTATTAAAAAAAGTCCGTAGAAAACCGTTAAATAATGGTGGCGACACTATAGCTACGGGGTAAATTTTAAAGAACGCACCGAAAAATATTAGTGAGATAGACGGATTTTTCGAGGTTATATTTACTAAATAAAATTACTTTAGATTTTAGGGCTACTGAGAAGCTTAGCAACACACTTTACACCGACGACAACTGTTAAGTTCATTTCATGTAGCTGTTTCCTGTAGCTACTCCAGCGCTGTTGTGGATAGTTTTTGAACTGTTATTTATTGCTTACAAATCGACACTTTTTCAACTATTCTCCTATGAGAGATTGTTCTCCTTACCTCTAAACTTCATAGGTTTTCGTCTCCCGTAAATCTGAGATTATTATTTTTATTAAAATTTTTGGCGTGGATTCTTTTAATTTAAGCCATGTCTTCATTTTATTGGGAATCTTCGTTTTTATAGATTTTTCTTCACAATATACTGATTCGTTACATTGCGGAGTTTTCGGGAGATTTTGACAAATGTTCAATCCACTGGACAGTCGATGATGACCGTCACTCAAGTTCATAAGGCGGCTAAGCGATCAAAATAACTTGAGGTTTATATTAACGTCGAAGCACTTGTTTATAGTTCATAAAAGATAGCTTGATCTCTGCGACAGCTGTCAGTAAAATCACGCCTATGAAGTCCTGAATTTCTTAGTAGTACAGACAGTACCTGTCAATGCACTGACCTCTATATTAACAAGTAGGTACGCTGGACTGGCTATTCACCGTGACATGATGAAGCGATTTGATTTCCGCCATTTTGGCGCTGACAGCAGAAGTGCACGTCCACGGAACTAATAATAGGGATAAGACAGTGTACCAAATTATATCGATAAAAATTCTGTACGCTACCTATACCTAAATAAATAGAATGGAATCTATGGATAGAATGGACTCTATGGATAGATGGACTCTACCCGTAACATCCATTCTATTTATGTATCATATTAATATAATGCAATTATCATTCATCATCATTAAAACCCTTCACAAGTCCACTGCTGAACATAAGCCTCCCCCAAGGAATGCCGCAAAGCACGGTCCTGAGTTACCTGCATCCATCAACTTCCTGCATGTCTTACCAGCTTTTGACTCCATCTAGTGGGGGAACGTCCTACACTTCACCTGCCGGTACGAGGCTGCCACTCCCTTTTTTCCTTTTTCCCCATCGGTATTCGGTTCTTCGAGCTATATGGCCGGTCAATTGCCACTTCAGCTTACTAATCCATTGGTCGATGTCGATCACTCTGGTTCTGCTGCAGATATCCTCATTCCTAAGTTTGAACCCCTGAGCATAGCCCTCTTCATAGCTCGCTGAGCGACTTCAAGCTCCCTCATACGGCCGGCAGTGAAAGACCTCGTCTCAGATCCATAAGTCATCACTGGCAACACGGACTTGTTGTACAATCTAGTTTTGAGGTATTCCTGACGAGAAGATGTGTTGTAATCTCCCAAACGCTGCCCAGCCGAGTTGAATCCGTCGATTGACCTGTCGGTCGAAGTTGAACTTACCTAGTCGGACTATTTGTCCCGAGAAAAATACTCGTCAACAACTTCAGCTTAGTGCTCCCAAAACCACCGGCATAGGTGTGACGTGGATATTACACATGACTTTTGTTTTGTCAGTGTTCATCTTAAGACCTATCCGTTGGGAGACACTATTGAGGTCATTGAATATAGTGTGTAGGTCCTCCAGCGATTCTGCCATAATGACTATTAGCCTATGATTAAATCATGCCCAGCACGTGGATTGTAACAAATAATAAATTATAACAGAGTCGATTTGTCTTGCGATGGTACCATAGACCGTATAAGTAAACATGGTGGATATACAGTTTTTTTTAAATAATAAAATAAAAAATGTATCTACAGCAGTCTGGAATAAATTACTTTGTTTGAAAGTTTGAATCTTGATAATTCCCACATTTTTCACATTATTCCCATTATTGAGTACTACGGCTACAAATTTATTTATAACCAATTGATTTTCTCTGGTAATAACCGTGAATGTTTGGCCTTGCTATCGCAATTGCAATGTATTTCTAGCTGTAACTGTTTTTTTAAGATTTTATAACGATAAAGCTTAACGATACTCTCGACATCGGAAACAGAAACAGAAACTTTTTTCTTCAATATAGATTGTATACAATACATAAAGAAAGTCACTTTTTTCATTTACCACTGGTTTGCAAAAAACATCTCTGTCCTGGCAAGAACCAGCAAGAAACCCAGCGCGACTATTTTTTTTAAATAATATTTTACAATCATTTACGTTACAACTAACAACACAAAACAAATTAGATGCTTACTGGCGAATGGAAAAGCGCCAAATACGTGAAGGACAGATCCCAATATCAATTCAAAATTAATTATTGGACCGGAATATTGAATGGCCAACTTATAGGCCTATTCGAATTGTCAAGAAACCCAAATGGACAGGTGTATTATTATTTTACTGGGTATTTTAAGTAACTAGGGACAGCTTCAGACGCCTGCATTATTTTGTTCCAAATATTTCATAAAATTATTCATCTTCTCATTACCAATTTACTTCAACACAGTCACTACGCACGATGTCTGTGTGCAGACTGAAGTGTGGCCGCACAAACGAAGTACAACGCGATAAAACGCTTTGAAGTGCGAGATTTTACCGACAGCGAAGCGATGTGCTTGCGACTTTGCGTGAAGTGATGAAGTATTCACGGATGGACGTCCACATACATTGTGTATGTGGCCGCGACATAACAGATGGATCGGCTATTAGGGACTAATTTTGTGGCCACCACGATCGCCCGGCCTAAACCCGCTAGATTTTTTTATAAAATAGCATAGGGGCTGCATAAAAGATAAAGTCTACAAAAAATCAATCTCAACAATTACAACAACTGCGTCAACGTGTTTTGAACGTGGTTCGAGAAATTGAAGAGCTTGAGAAGAGATTGAGAGAAATTGAAGAGTAGAATAAATATTTGCGGCTATTAAAATGGTTGTTCATAAGAAGATCTAAAGCCTGTATTAGAGTAGGGGGCCAACAAACATTTATTATAACTAAAAAACCGATATGGAATTTTGGTTTTAATTATTTTTACAGATTTTCAAAGCAAATGTCTTATTTTTGAATCTTTTTATTTTAAGAAAAATAAGACAAGAGAAACATAGGTAGCAATAACTCCGTAAGTTGAAAACAAAAAACAGCAGAAAAAGTTTTAGAATCTGCATGTTTATATGCTATTGCCCTGGTCATCATACGTTTTTTATACAACAGGTGCTCAAGCTTCGTCATTATAACATTTATTTTCGCGTTAAATTAGATATGGCTAGTGGTTTGGCGCGGACGACTCTTTACGAATTGAAGTTGTGAAAGATCAGACGAAAGAACTGTAACAGGGTTGCCAACCCTAAACTATTAAAAAGTCGACTATGGTGTGAGGCTGTTAATAAAAGCTTAAAGAAGCAAACATACTATACATATAATGTTTCTTTTTATTTTCGCATTCTTTTATAATATTTTAAAAGGTAATTGCCTCGAAAATACTACATTTTATATCAATCCTGTTCACAGGCGATGACCGTAATCAAACGAATTATATTTTTGTGTACTCCCTACAAAATGTAATCATTTCATTATGGTTAAAATAAAGCAAAACAATGAAAAATTCAAATATATATTTATATTTATATTCGTAAGTAAGTTTTAGTATACATTTTAACGTGACATATCTCGAGGTCTTGCCATTTTTGTTGATTTTCGTATAGCTAGTGGTAGTTTCACAAATATAAGAAATAAAAATTCCAGTGCGCTGAACAAACCAACTCCAAGAAACATGTTAAAAACTCCTCCCAATGAAGCTGAAAAATGAAAAGTAAATTAACGTGTGTTAGTGGAATAGAAAAGTAAATTAACGTGTGTTAGTGGAACAGAAAAATCTATATTTGTTTTAGTTGTAGGAGTTGCCTCTTCGAGATGTTCCGCCTCTTTGAGAAATATCACAAAAAATCTTGAGGTTTCCGATAGGTGCCGGTGATCTCATTTATATCGTCATGCTAAGCCCCAATTGATAGCCTCACTAGTAGGTGCACCCGACTGGTTGATTTGGTTAGGCAAGGTTTTAGACAGCAACTGATAGCGTTAACATCCATCTAGAAATACTGGTGTCCGTGGCAGCTCTAATTCGCCTGCCAACGTCGCGTGAACCTAACTTTGTCAGGTAATCCCTCATTTGGTCTATGTCGAGCTGTTGACTTCTAAAAACCTAACAACGCAGTGTAAGTCAAGAAAATATGAAATAAAAAAGTACCTTTCACATAGGTACAATGAATGAAATTAGATGGGAAAAATTCTTAAATTGCCACCACATGAAAACTTAACTTCTTAAAATATCTTCTTAAAACTAAATTCTTCTTAAAACTCTTGGTATCGCAGAGTCTAAGAGCAGTCTCAGTACACGTTATAATACGCGAGCAATCTGAGAAAGTGTCAACCTGAGTGAAAAAGGCGATTTATGGCCTGCTCTACGATAATGGAGAACATCTTTTAAAGCCTGCATATTATCTGATAAAAGTTTCGCCGACAACATGACGAAATATATATGCTTCATAGCACTCAGATATGAAATGTCTGTGCCCAGAAATGAGACGTATGTGGGCTGTACTTTACGTATTCTACACTTATTCTAATTTCATCTTGATTTTGGATTATAAACATGAATCTATTATCTATATCCATATTCAGTAAATACGTCATACGTAATGTAAATACTTATTCGATATTTTTGTAATTTATTCTGTATTCTGGTCTGAATAATTACAGGCAATTGTTGATCATGACTGTCTGATTTGCCTAGTGGTCATAAACGCGTTTGCTGGTCAGGAGGACCTCGGTTCAAATTCCCGGTAGGGCCAAATTCATTTATCAGGTTAATTCTATCAAGAAATTATCAATAGCTGCTCGGTGTAAGGAAGTCGGCTGTGTTTTAACCCCTGTACTTCGGAAAGCATGTATCTACCGCTGTTGGTCCTGCGTCCGATCTCTCTCCGGTAGTGTTTTGTTTTACCGTCCCATCGGTGTTAAGTACTATGAGAGGTGCACTCCTATTCCCTATAGGAGTGCACCTGTGCTTGCGCATACACTCGGGCACTATAAACCTGACCTACGCAGATGGCTAGTCTCCGTTAAGGCGGGCCGCCTTGACCGACATTCGGTCTGGATGACATTATAATAATTACGGGCCATGATATATTCCATCTAAGTTCTCAGAAGTGACACGCATCTGTAACCATCTTAGTTTGAAGTTGGTTGCAGGTGTCCACGGACTTCAGTAGCCACTTAGCATCAGGTGGACTGTACGTTCATTCGTCATTTCAGTATTATAAAAGAACAATACGAGTACGTACACAACAAAGTAGTCCAGGTTTCCGTCGGATCGACGACGAATTTCTTGGAAAAGTTGATCATAATGTGCAGATTAAAAATAATCGCGTGACTCTCGTTCAAATCGGTGCTGAAAATAGAAGGCTATTTACTAAATAGTAGGACTTTTATGTTACCACAACCACAACAGTAAAGCACCGCGGCGCAGCGAACTAATTTTTTTTTTTTTTTTTTTTTTTTTTTTTTTTCAAGGGAAACATACATAATTTAAGTCTAATACATAACACATATTAATCTTACAATTAACAATAAAGTTTCCACAGATAAGTAACTCATCGACAACAAGCAAACATCATAACATACTTAGGTGTGTAGAACTAATTGTTCCAAAACACTTTAAGAAATGTGAGGAGACCATATCCGTTAAAGTTTTCGATAGCCTAATTTTTGACATCCAACCTCTGATATATCAGAACAGGCAAAATGATAGGTCACCAGCACTGCAAAGGACTTCATTCAGGAAGGCTATACTTTTAGTCACTGCATAAGCACGATGGTCAACAAAAGTTTGAGGGTCCAAGACTTGTTTATTAATAAACAGGTACACGATTTACAAGCAAATGCCAACAAATACTTGCGAATACCTACCTGCGAAACTGATCTACTTACTAAATGGAATCGAAGCTGTTTGCAATGGAGTTTATACTGCTAAATTCCAAAGTGAGAGCCGTTGTAACTTTACTGCATGATGGTAGACAACTGCACAATCCATTTTCTGAAATATGATGTTTTAAAAATATGACCAAACATTGGAATAATATGTTCTACGTGCAAGAAGAAATGCCGAGACTTCGTCGTTTGCAACTTGCATTAGAGTCCATGGGCTTAGTCCGTGCCATAAAATGGTACTGTGGCACCTTTCACGCAGTCCGCACTGCCGCACATATTTTATTCACGTTTCTAGTACAGTCTGTTCGCTAAAATAGTATCGGTACCCTCGGAGGCGCAATTAATAATTCGTATTATTTATACTGTGTTTGTTAAATAAATGTTTTTCTGTTCTAAGACTAAAATAGAATACTATTTTATTCTTATGGTTATTGTATTAAAAACGAATATATATATTAAACACAAATTAGTTAGTAAAGAGCTTTTCTCTACAGTGCTTCGGTTTAAAACGCCAAAATCTCCAGCGGGCGTACGCCACACGCAGTGACCTTTGATGTCGCGGCGGCACCTTTGACAAGATGCGGCACGTACCAAGGCAGCATGCACAAAGGCGATCGTGTCTAAGCGAACAAACTATACGGAGTACGTATTAGTTCAATGATATCCAGTAATTCTAAGTGTACTTATCATCGTATGGTGCAGCGTAAGGGAACCTATTACCTCATTTCGTCTCATGTGTGATTCGTATTCTACAACTATATAGCCGCACTATGGCTATACCACGTATAATACAGATATGATCAAGCAGTTGACACATTCTCCTTTATAACGAAGAAACTTGCTTGTGTTTCTGCCACATAAGCGTAAGCTACGTTTACAAAATACTGCATTTATATAATAAGCTCCATTCTAGCACATGGAATAGCGGTCGCTCTTCAGGCTGAGTAATTGGCCCAGTGGGAGATTTTCTCTTTCCTTTCAATGGCCAAAAAGTAAATTGGGAACAAGTGAAGTCGGGAAACAAGCATTGCCTCACAGCGTTTTGCACAACGCCAGGATTTCTCTCGGAGCTAGTGGCGGATTATCCTAAAGGCTAGATGGTGGAATCTAGCAACTGGAATTAATCCGAACAATTCCTCTTAGCATTTCCCGCGGTATATGCGGTGGAAGATACGTAGACATTCAACATCCCTTCGCAAAGCTAGTTTATCAAGCCGATCGGAAACAATTTAGTCGCCGATGATTCGTGCCGCTCTCCGTTGAATATGGTACTGTACGTCTCTCAAAATGTTGACAACAGGGATTCCGATGTTCTTTTTGTAGAAGAGGGAGCAAACGAGTATGCGGCTCACCTGATGTTAAGTGACTACCGCCGCCCATGATCAATCGCAACACCAAGGGAATTCTAGGTGCGTTGCCGGCCCTTCAGAAAGGAGTAAGCTCTTTTCTTGAAGGTCCCTAGGTCGTATCGGTCCGGAAAAATCGCCGGTGGTAAACTATTCCACAGAGAGGTTGTACGCGGAAGAAATCTCCTTTTGAAATGTACAGTGGTGGACCGCCAAGCATCCAGATGGTGGATGGTATCGGGACGTTTGCCGCGTAGTTCGTTCACGAAATTTGGCGGCTGGGATTAATCCGAACAATTCCTCAGAGAACTCTCCATGGTATTAGGCGAAAGAAAATGCAAAGAGATGCAACATCTCTTCGCAGTGCCAGTGAATCGAGCCGATCGGAAAGCACTCGGTCGTCGACAATTCGAGCCGCTCTGCGCTGGATGCGGTCAAGTGGAAGGAGCTGGTACCGGGGAGCCCCAGCCCAGAGATGGGAACAGTATTCCATCTGCGGCCGAACCTACGACTTGTAAAGTTGCAGGCGGTGTACCGGCATGAAATACTGTCCCGCTCTGCTGAGCACGCCAAGCTTTTTAGAGGCTAATTTGGCCTTCTCTTCCAAGTGACCACGAAACTGCACGTCACTCGATATGTCGACGCCGAGGATTCCGATACTGGCTGAGGCAACAAGGGGAGTGCCTTGAAACTGAGGAGATACGACAAAGGGGTTCTTTTTAGCGGTTAACGCGCAAACTTGTGTCTTCTGGGGGTTAAACTGGACTAGATTTAGTCGCCCCCAATCCGAGACTCCGTTCAGCAAAGACTCGACTTCAGACACAAGTTTGTCCCGGCACTCGGAGACGTTTTCCCGATAAATATTGGCTCGGCCGGTGTAAAGAGCATCACCAGTGCTGTCATCTACATAGCAATGAATGTTACGGGTATGCAACATGTCATTGATATGCAGAAGAAACAGCACGCACGCAGTACGCAGTCTTGTGGAACACCAGCATTAATAGGCTTGCAATCGGAGCTTTCACTGTCTACAACGACCTTGATGCTCCGATCTGCAAGAAAGCTGGTGATCCAATCGCACAATTTCTCGGAAAGCCCATAGGAAGGGAGCTTCGAAAGAAGCGCTTTGTGCCAAACCCGATCGAAGGCCTTCGCAATGTCCAAACTAACGGCTAATGCCTCCCCCTTGGACTCTACTGCCTCCGCCCATCTGTGAGTTAGGTAGACCAGAAGATCACCAGCTGACCGACCACGGCGAAAACCGTATTGGCGGTCACTAATCAGCTGGTGATCCTCAAGGTACCTCATGAGCTGGCAGTTTAAAATGGACTCCATTGTTTTGGAGAACAAGGAGGTGATGGCGATAGGCCGGTAGTTGGACGGGTCTGAGCGGTTGCCTTTTTTAGGGATCGGGTGGACGAAAGCCGTCTTCCATGATTTCGGGACTACGCCTAGGGAGTAGGAGTACCGGAAAAGATGCGTTAAAATCGGTGCCAACTCAGAAGCACAAGTTCTCAGCACAATTGGGGAGATTCCGTCAGGCCCACTCGACTTGTGGATGTCCAGGGAGAGGAGTGCTTTGTGAACCGAGCGCTGTGTAAACTGCACTTCCGGCATGGAGTACTCACACCGCGGGATGGTCGGCGGCGTACTCCCCACGTCATCGAGAGTCGATTGTGACGCAAAGAAAGAGCCTAGAAGATCGGCTTTCTCCTTTGCCGTATGGGCCAGTGAGTCGTCCTCCCTGTGCAGAGATGGAAGAGATGGCTGACAAGAATTCCCCTGGACAGCCTTGGCGAGAGACCAGAATGCACGGGTTCCAGAAGGAAGGCGAACTAGTTTTTCGCCGTTTTCTGGCTATGTGATCTGACTTTGCTTTGGCAATGACTCTTTTGAGGGACCTAGAGGCGGAATTATACTTCTTTTTTAGAGCGCTGGTGCTTACATCCCGGGACGCTGATGCATCAGCCCAGGCTTGGTAGCACTCCTGCTTATAGCATGATGCTATTTTACAGGAGCAACCAAACCATGGCTGAGATTTGCCTCCAATGGGCACCACAGAGGAAGGAATAAAAAGTTCCATACCCTGAAGTTTCACATCAGCGACACAATCCGCAACAACGTTGGGATCATCCAGTGACAGGTAAACCACCCCCAAGGGTAGGATGCAAAGAAAAACCGCATCCCATCCCAATCGGTTGACCTATAGTGCCAAACACGGCGGCAGCCTGCAGAATGCTACTGCGATTTCGGCGTGAGTTTCAAGGGTCCGAGGAGCCTAAAGGGGCGTCGACGGAAATCTGATATCCATCTGGGTGAGAAGTCAGCAGAAGGTCCAACAGGGAAGGTGCATGATCCTCCACATCTGGAATCCGCGTAGGCGAAGTAACCAGTTATGTCAGACCATATGCCAAGGCAAAATCATGAACAGATCCCCCCGCATGATCGGTTAAACGTGAACCAAGCCATTCGGCGTGATGGGCATTAAAGTCGCTGAGGATCACGATCTCTGCGGAGAGGATTTGCCGTAGCAACGAATCTGTAGCCATTTGGACTTGGTCGAAGAGTCGGTCTGTTTCGGCATTACCGCTATGGGACCTATAGAGGCACCCGATAGACGCGCGGATGGTCGTCGCTGTCTACGCGTATCCAAAGGATGGACAGGTCCGAACCTTCAAGTCTGCTGAGGCGTCGAGAACAGATGTCCTCTCTGACGTAAACGCAAACTCCAGCCCGAGGCACAAAGGAGTGTTCCAGTTTGTACCCCGGGTAGGAGAGATACGAGACATCAGCCGGAGAGGACACCTGCGTATCCATAAGAAAGAGCAGAGCCGGTCTCGCCGTCTCGAGATGGTAGTGGACGGCGTTTAGGTTAGAGTGAAGTCCCTGATATTGCAGAAATTCACAGACAGTGTGGCAGGCCGTGGCCCCCAAAATACGCGGGCAGCCTGAGCACCCAGGCTCAGAAGTGAAGAAACATGGTCATGGATGCTCAGCGAGGGATTCTCCAGGGGTGCTGCTACCGTCCTGGGGTAGTCTATCATTATTTAATTCCGCTACCATGTTGATGGGGGGGGGGAGGGATTTGGGCCTCCGGCCACCTTCACTCACCAGACGAAACGCGAAAGCAGAGCTTCCACTTCACGCCGGTATTCTATGAGGTCGTGGTACCACCCCGGTTTGAGCCGGCCCATACGTGCAACAGCAAAGCTGCCGCGTGGCGGAAAGGAATATTAGCATGACCGGTGTATAATGCGTTGCTAGTGCTGTCGCCTGCTTAATAATCAATGTTACTAGTATGCAATATATCATTGATATGCAGAAGGAACAGGATAGGCGATATCACGAAGTCTTGTGCATCACCAGCATTCACACTCCAACCTTAATACGCCGATCTGTAAGAAAACTAGTGACCCGATAGCATAATTTATCGTGAAGCCTATAAGAGGGAAGTTTTGAAAGAAGCGCTTTGTGTTAAATCCAACGGAAGGCCTCCGCTATGTCCAAATTAACTGCCAGGGCCTTACACTCGGTTTCGACTGCCTCAACCCCTCGGTGAGTCAGGTAGACAACAAGATCCCCAGCTGAGATAATAAGCTGATGCTCTTCAAGGTATCTAATGAGCTGGCAGTTAATGATGGATTCCATTATTTTGGAAAACAAGTAGGTGATGGCAATAGCTGGACATCCATCCCGACCCCTAAAGACGAAGCATGAAGATTCATGAGGTCCTCTTACCTCTTTTAGGGATCGGATGCACTAAGACTGTCTTTCATGAGCTTGGAATGATGCATAAAGAGTAAGAGAACCAAAAAGACGCGTAAGTACAGGTGCTAACTCTGGAGCATACATCTCCAGCACAATCGAGAGATTCCATTAGGCCCACTCCACTTATGGACGTTTAAGGACAGTAGTGCTTTACGCACTGAGCACTGTGTGAACAGAACACGCTGCTTTGAGCATTTACACTACGGAATGGTCGGCGGTAGAATACATACCGGTAGAATAAACAAACTTAAGAGATCTGTTTTCTCTGTCTCATTTTCCCTGCGCAGAAATGGTAATTACAGAACAGAATGCACGAGTTTCAAATGTTTTAAGTAGTTTCTCGCCAATTCTCTCAATGTTGTCCGACTTCGCTCGAGCGATAACTCTTTAAAAGGATTTGGAGGCAGAGTTTTACTTCTTTTAGGTGCTTGCGTCACGAGATCTTTCTCCCGATCTTCTGCGATCTTTGCTGATGAGACCGTTTTAGCACGGAATCTGAAGCCATTTGGTTTTGGACGTGGTCGATTAGTCGGTCTGTCTCGGCATTACCGCTGTGGGACCTATAAAGGCATGCGTAGTCATAGGATGGATAGGTTCCTGCCTTCAAGGCCACCGAGGCGTCGAGAATAGATATCCTCTCTGACGTACACACATATTCCGTCCCTAGACAGAAATGAGTATTGCAGTTTGTTATCTGGGTAAGACAAATAAGATGTATCAGTCAGAGAGAAAGAGCAAGGTCGGCTTAGGCGTATCGAGATGGTGGTGAAAAGCGTTAAGGTTTAATGAAGTCCCCTTATGTTGCAGACATCCACGGCGAGCGTGCAATTGGGTGCTTTAGTGATTTTGTTCCGTTTGCTTCGTGTAGTATGAGTTTCGGAGTTGGTCATAATATGGGCCGTAATACGCCCCGTAATATGGGGTATATAATACGCGGCCAGCCTGAGCATCCACGCCCACGAAAGATAGTTTGGGCGTGTTTAATCAGTGATGGATTCTCCACAACTATCGTTACCGCTTTCATGTTTTTTTTTAATGAATACCAAATTAAAACATACATACATTATAACTACGTATTTACAAAATACGTAGTTATAATTTATAACATTTAATCCGTCTCTGCTTGGAACGGACTCTCTTGCTTGCTATAAATTATTTATATTTAGATTTCTATAAATTATTTGCCACAATGAAGTAGTCTTAATATTTAACAACCATAAAATATTTACCATGTAAAAACGTTCTCAAACATTTCATTTTTGAGACAGTGCAAGTGGGGAGAACCAATGTTTTTGTAATGTCATTAAATTCTAAAGGATCGGAGCAGCCACAATTTGTTTCAATGCATTGTAACTGAAATGGAAGAAGAACAATTAGTTATAATGAGTTAAGAAATTCAACACCGTAAATTATTATACCATACGTATTGAAAAATTGATTTGATTGATTGATTAACCGCATAGTGTGGGTGTAACGTGTAAGAATATGCATGGGGTAGTGGATATTCTTATATCGCCTTGTTGCGAGTTGTGTCGTAAGAGGCGACAGACGAAAATAAACCAGGATATGGGCAGCAGCATGGAATACTATAATTACATATATAATAGAACGGGGGAGTGGGCGGAGACCGTGTAGCAACTAAAATGTCATTAACACGTCAATTCACACGTATAAATGTTAACACGAGATGTGATTTGACTTTACAATCGTTTCCATATTTCGCATGCAAATTATTAGGAAATGCCAAATTGCACGCTATTTACTAATAAATATGTATTTAAAATCTGTCTGTCAACACAGCGAATCGAGTTTGTAGTAGTGATAATACGACGTAATTCCTTGTATGTGTGTGCTCCCGGCGACGCCTCTCCTCGTACAAAATAACGTTGACAGCCATGCTATTGTGTATTATAGCATCTTTCTAATAACGCCTCTATGAAGCAATCTTTGTGATCCTCACCACATATTGCTTTCTTTTTTTCATCAATGGACTTTTGACAGGATGTAACGATGATGATGAAATATATGAACTTTACATTTACCAAGCAGTTTCTCTTTGTATATAATTCTCTGTAAATACACTTATCGTTCACCAACTTCTCAACTTTGCTCTCCACCATTGACGTGAACTTGAGGTAACCGAAATAACTGTAGCCAGGAATCAGCGAGATCGGTTCCACCAACTCTTCGCCGGGGTACTCTGTAAATATCTAATGGAAATAATTACGATTACGAAGCTGCCTACCTAGAATCATTTTAAGAGAAATTAATGATACCTAGTCTCTCATCCCATTAAAAATGCACAAACATTAACTGCTGTTTGCTGTTATAGAGCAAGCTAGATTTTTCTTTTTAAAAATAGTTGAATAGTTGACGTAAGTGACAAACGAACTCACAGTTCATCTGACGGTAAGTGGCTATTGCAGTCCATGGATATCTGCAGCCAACTTAAAACAAAGAAGGCTACAGATACCTTGTCACCACTGAGGGGAGTCCCCACATTTATACACACGCGGAAGTATCGCCACACTACTCGGCTTAACGCCGATCAGCAGTTGCGACGGCAACTGCTGATTTGCAGTACAAGCGATTGGCAGTCGATTCCTTCGAAAGGCTGTCGTGGCCGCTGTTCACATCCATTCGGCAATCGACCCATCGTTTACATTCGACTGTTGTCCAACACCGTTCGCCTACCGTTGGGGATGAACTCATGCGAGCTGATTACATCAACGTCGTTCGGCTGCCGTCAAAAACTTATACATATCGACCTGGGCGGTTGGCTACTTTCAGCGCCGTACGGATGCGATCAGTTCAGATCGATAGAAAAATATAGTAAATTTAATTATAGTGTATATTTTGCATATCTTACATCAGACAAAAACATATTAAGGAGCTTTTTTAATTAATATAACAACACTTTAACAAGTGTGTTGGAATGCTTAAGGGCCGCGGGCTTGAATCCACCACGGAACAAGTATTAATATTATCCCACAAATAATAGTGGCGGGTTCCCGGTCTGGATGTTTGTCCTTGTGATATTTGAGTTAGTAAACTGCTCCTAAGATACATAGTACAATACATACAATACATATAGTCTTTTTTGATGCTGGACCTATCAAGATGGACTGCTAGGTCTAGTTTTACCACTAAGTATTAGTTATACGATGCGAATTATTTTTATTTACCTTGCAACCGTGAAGGAGCGTTTCATTCGATAATTGAATTCCAATATGTAATTTCTTTATTATCTGCAGTTGCGACGTCACAGGCTTCGCCAATTGTATTCTGCAATAACATAAGCAAAAATAAATCATCTGGTACCGTTTAGTGGCAGTGTGAGAATACCCACAACTCCATATCGTCCCGTGGATGTCGTGAGAGGTGACAGAGGGACATGAGCCAGGGGATGGACAGCAATGTCTTCCTTATTACAACTAAACAACTAAAACAGCGGTTGATAACCCGCTGGGCAAGCATGGAAACTATGTAGGAGATATAGAGACGATATATGGGGGAGGCCTATGTCTATCAGTGGACTTCTTATGTAATTAGTATAGTTATGATTGTAACCGTAACCATATATGCTAATTAGTAATTTTATTAGATTAATAATATTAAATTATTAATTTAATTTTATTTATAATTTAAATTAAATATATAATTTTATTTTTAGACCATCTTAACTCTATAAATTCTAAAATTCAGTTCACAATGGAGTTAGAGGCAAACAATTCCTTAGCTTTTCTAGATGTGTTAGTAATTCGGAATCTTGATAACACCTTGAGCCATACTGTGTATAAAAAAAAGACCCATACAGATAGATATTTAAACGGTGATTCTCACCACCATCCTTCACAGTTAGCTACCGTGGGTAAATCTTTGTTTCAGAGAGCACGAGGGATCTGTGACAGTAAACACCTGGTTGCCGAGCTCCAACATGTCAAGCAAGTTTTGCATGACAACAAGCTTCGGGTCCCGCGCCTACGTCACAGAGAACGAGTGAAGCCGGCCACAGTCGAGCGTGTACCTGCTGTACTGCCATATGTTAGAGGAGTCACTGACAAGATTGGCTACATCTTGAAGCGCGCTTCCATCAAAACATACTTCAAGCCGCCGAAGAAGATTGGTCAGTTTTTACCATCAGTCAAGTGTAACGTCCCTCTGCAAGATGCAGGAGTGTACAAGCTTGATTGTGAATGTGGTCTCTCCTACATAGGACAAACTAAAAGATCAATTAAAACCCGCGTCAAAGAACATATAGCTGATGTGAAGAACCGACGCTCCGGGAAGTCTGCAGTCTGTGAACATGTACAGGATCGCCCCCGTCACTACATCAGATTTGATAGACCACAAATCCTCGCTAAAGAACACCGATTCCTTCCAAGGATGATTCGCGAGGCTATTGAAATCAAAAAACATCCTAATTTCAATAGAGAAGATGGCTGGGTGCTACCATCTGCTTGGGATCCTATAATAAATAAAATTAAATCCCAACCCAAGCATACAAGTGCAAGACTCCATGATACCATAAGGTCATACTGCATAGATCGGAACAAAAGTTAAATTTTAATCTATGGTAACCGCGGTTAACTATGACAGCTGGACGTTGAACATCTCAGTCCTTCCCATGACCATGGGTGCTGTAAAGCTCTCGAAACGTCGGGTATTTAAAAATTTAAATATACGCGATAAATTCCTTAAAAACTAGTATTATTTCAATTTTATCAAAATATTATAGTCAGTGTCCGATGTAAGTACCCGGGGAAGTGCACCAAGAATTCAACACATCCATAACTAAACTTAACATAACATAAACACTCACGCCTGTCACTTAGAGGGGTAGGCAGATACTGCAGACTTCCATTTACACGATCCTGACATACCTGTCTCGCCTCCTCCACATCCATATACCTACGCATACATGCTCGTCGGTTAAGGGTACTCCTAATTTGGTCCATTTTGAATGTATCGCCAATTTGGTCGATATACTTTCGCCTAGGACGTCCCTTTCCGACTCTTCCGTTTACTTCTGCAACATAAATTTGCTTTGTCACTGATTCCTCATTCATACGTTCATTCTTTCCACATGACCAAACCACCGAAACATTCCTTACTTAATATCATCATTGCAAACCACACTCTTTTCTTATCACACAATTTCTCACCCTGTCACACAGATTCAGCCCTAACATATTCCTTAACACACATTCATCTATCAATTACAGCCTCCACGGCTGAACGTAGGCTTCCCATATATTTTTATTTTATTTAATAAGCCTTATCAACTAAATACATAAAAGGAACTTATGACATCACAATTTTTGGGAAAATACATTATACACATATATTTAAATTAAAGGTATGCACAACATTCTTATTGTAATATAATTGATAGAATCAGGCGTTACTTTTCGAAAATCCATTATAATAAATGATATTAATAGTTACTTTGCAACCATTCTCTAAATTTTATAAAATGATGTTGTCTTACCAAGTTTGAAGAGCACCTCCCGCCCTCAAAATAACTGGTTATATCATTTATTCTTATTGTAACGTTGTTTTACAGATTACATATTAAAATTTTTAAATTAGTACAGCGTAAAAAAATATGAAAGAATTTGATTTTACAATAATGGAAAAACTAAAAAGGAAACTTGCAACAATAGATTTTTTAAAAGTAGTTATTTACAAAAGATTGCCTCATAGGGTGATTTTGCTTCATATGCCACGTTTGGTGGGCTTTTTATTTTTAGTTTTTAGCAGGAAGATGCTGCCACCTACTTCCTGTTGCAGTTACCTTCCGCCACCTCGTATGACGATACTCAGAATATTAAAGTGAAATGGTAGAATATTCGCCATTCGCTGGACTGTGTGCTCATTGCTCACTTTTAAAAATAACACTAAATTGACCCAGCCAGTTTTTCTGATTGGCTTTAAATTTTTGAACTAAATTGGTTTGTTTCCGTGCATTTCGGCTAAGTTTCTGTTGTGATTATTTATTGGAATCTAGTTTATAACACAGGCAGTGTGGTGGTGCAAATAAAAATTACTTGACAGAAAAACCCAACAACTCATTTTGGCCCGACCCGGGATTCGAGCCTGGCACCACATGATCGACTGTTGTTCGTCTAGTCTTTTAATTCCCTCTAGAATCTAGAATTTTTAATTGTATTTACTTTCGTACAGTATATTTCAATTGGTATAAAGTTCGCACATTATTATGTAGAATGTAGATAGTTAACTCATTATAGTTATTTTGATTGTAGCTAAGCTTTCGAATGGGGAAAAATAAATACAAGTATCAATGTGTCTCTAAACATAAAAAAACCGGCCAAGAGCGTGTCGGGCCACGCTCAGTGTAGGGTTCCGTAGTTTCCCGTCCGTCACAATAAGTGTTCCCACTTATGAATTTAAAGGTGGGTATCCATTATGTTCGCGCTCCAGCAGCGCTCCGCGCTCCTGCAAATGCTCCCGGTAGTGGGTACTGTTGTTTTTCCATCCAAGTTTAAAATTATTTTCCTAGAAAGTCCTTATAAAGTTCTACTTTTCAGATTTTTTTCAAATTTTCTAAACCTATGGTTCAAAAGTTAGAGGGGGGGGGACACATTGTTTTTTACTTTTGGAGCGATTATTTCCGAAATTATTGACATCAAAAAATGATTTTAGTAAACCCCTATTCATTTTAAGTACCTTTCCAACAATATATCACACGTTAGGGTTGAAATTAAAAAAAAATCACTTCTCACTTTACATATAGGGGGGCTACCCTAATAAAACATTTTTTTTCCAATTTTTATTTTACCACTTTGTCGGCGTGATTGATACACATATTGGTACCAAATTTCAGCTTTCTAGTGCTAACGGTCACAGAGATTAACCGAGGACGGACAGACGGACAGACAGACATGGCGAAACTATAAGGGTTCCTAGTTGACTACGGAGCCCTAAAAAGGGGTATCCTATCTCTGGAGAAAAAATAATGGAGAATAAAAATGTCTGCATGCTTGCCATATGGACTGGCACAGATTATGCAGTAAAAGTACTAAAAATCTACAAAGACGACAAATTTTGTATTTTGAATACGTTATCCAAGCCAAGTTACAAGCGTTTTATAATAAGCATGTACTGCCTGAAATTGTTGACCCGAGATAAGCTCGGTCAATGCCGTTGCGGCAAATATTATATAACAAAAATTATGGTAATAAATAATTTGATTAAAAAAATATTAGTTACAGTTGGTTATTTTATTTGCTACCGTTAATAGATATAATCGATTATTAACCAACATAGGTTAACAATCGATTACTGCGTAACAATTAAAGTATTTATGTGTACTTATTTCAACACTAAGGTTCATAAATAATGAAAAATACATGAAATAGATTATAATAAATTAATTAGATAACATAAAAATGACACCAAAAAATTTCCATCCACTGTTGGTAGTTTTTATTCGAGTTTGTGCTTGCCAACTAAACCACTATTTTTTGAATTGTTAAGGTACTTACTGATTGGGTCGCATAACGCAACAGACTCCCCACTGTGTCATCTCTTTGTTAAAGAGATCCGCGCAGGGCAGCGTCACGGTTAACCAACGGCACGTTCGTATCAAGCTGTCGCAGGCTGGCACCAGTATAAAGAGAGCCTCCGTCAGCGTCAAGTTGTTAATGCTCAGAGCTCGGTCCAGGAGCGTCACCTGGCTGTCAGTTAGAGGCTTCCTACTAAGCACGAGGTTGAGTATTGACGGTAACCTTGTTCTAATCTCCGTATCCGTAACTCTGAAATAAGTCAGTTATTGTAGTAAGGGTTTTGTTAGAAGGTCTGTTATAGTGCCTGTGATCTGTGTAATCAACCCTTTTCGTCCCGGGTTCTCGCAAGGGGTGACATGGGAAATTATTTTTGGATTTTTCTGGCATATCATGTATACCTTGCATATATAGTACCTTCTTACAACACCGTCTGCAAAGGGTTTCAATAGGAGAACATAACTCTCTAAATAAACTCAAACTGGTCCAGCCTAGCCTATACCAAATGGTAAGACTTCTTTCCTGCCTAGGTCTTAGATATGTACGACCCTTCTACCTGCACTTTTTTCCGCCCTGAAGAGAGAAAGCCAGTATAATTACAGATAAAGGAGTCCCGTCTTTATCATGGAAGTGATACGCATGCCGGTTGCAGTTGCGTGTAGGCTTTCAGTAGCCAAATACCAACAAATTCACGATACCATCATCACCATCCGGATGCTTGGTGGGTCACCACTGTGCGTTTTACTGGGAGTTTTCTTCTTCGTATTACTTCTCTGTGTTTCCCACATTTTTCCGGACCGATACGACTTAGGGGTCTTCAAGCTTGCAACTTACAAGCTTACTCCTTTCTTAAAGGCTGGCAGCGCACCGAAAATTCTCCTGGTGTTGCAGTTGTTCATGGGCGGCGGTAATCACTTACCATCAGGTGAGCCGCAAAAATAAAGAACTGTGGTTGCCATTCCGTCTGACAAGCATGTCAACTATGGTAAATATCCCGCATATTGTACAATCTATGGCCTACGTTCACCAGATCCATTGCTGAACTTTAAGAGGCTGTTGAGGTAGCAATCTTCACCTAAAAATCTTTTTTAAATCTTTTGAATTTCGCTGTTTGAAACCCTTAGCTTACGAAGATTGCAAAAAAAGTATACATAAATATAGTTCATTATAGGTCAAAACGTACAAATTCTGCTGGAATAAGTGAGCAATGCTCTCAGCTGAAGGGCATGCGGCGATGATAGATAAATGCATCATTTGTTCGTCTGCGCGCAGGTCCCGCAGCGTGATAAGTGCCGGCACCGCAGTGAAGCGCTGCCACAGCACCGCGCACAGCACGCCCGCACAGCACGCGCTCGCGCAGCAGCACAGCATCCAGCCCACCCTAGCGATTGTTGAAGTGAAAACTTCTTTAGAATTGTTGATATTTAAAACTCAATGGAACAAAAAAGAAACACAAAAAAGAGACAAACATATATACGTTTATAGGATTCAGACTGCAAAGGAAGGGGGATAGAATACAGTATACAGTGTTTCCCGTTATCTGTAATATATTATATAATACAATTAGCAAACGTGGAAAATAAAAACAAGTAAAAACACAATAATTTTCCTACTCCTGATACAACTTGCAGCACGTAACTCTAGCGCTGAACGAAAAGTGGAGGGATCGCTGCAAATATCGTATCAGTGCGGGGGACGAAATGTGACGGGAGAGCCAATCAGTGCATGAGAACGATACGCACAGCCAATCAATAATATATAATACGGCCAATTTTGCGCAAAAACGTTCACCGCTAGACATTCGTGCCGCGAGTTGTACTCTGCATTTGTCTCATTCTTTCGAAGCTTTCACTTCTACCGCGCTCGCCAGAGAGGGACCACACTCATATAATACCAGCGTGAAATAGCAGATTAAGGATACTGTGGTTTGTATGGTGAGTGTAGAGAATCAGAGACCGTTTCCACAGCAATACAGGTATTTCATCTTAATCTGCAAGAAACAACGCGACTGCTATTTGACTCTTAACCGAATATAGACGTAGATGTATATGTTCAACAGTATTTATTAATGAGTGAACTGTGTTCCTGTTGGCCACCTGTATTCTTTAAAAAAATGAACTTCTCCAAACCAGGACTTTCTTCTGTGTCGCGGACACCTAGACAGTAGGCCATATAAAAATTCATGCCGGGCGGAAATAAAATTGCGACCTGTATCGCAACACACTGTTTGTGGTTGCAACACGTACATTCCGGAGGTACTCCTTAGTTCGTAGGTAACTACGTGATAGTATGGTCAACCGAGCTTCGAACGGAGTTAGAAAAATTCTTACGTATTTATTAAAATACATACTGTTGCGTGCTACAATTAATGTCTGGTACATGACCACTAGCACCATCTAGTATCGAATAGCGGAACTAGGAGAGCTTTCTAGAAAATCCCATACTAGAACTTTCTACAACTATTCAGTCGGGACTAGAATGTACTCAAACTTTCTAGATGTTTCAGTACAGGAGGCCTACATAAGGCTGGTAAAGACCGCAACTGAGTCAGTATTGAATTGGCGAATCAAGCGAATACTTCGAAGCGATATAACTGCGAACTAAAGTGATTTATTATTAGCGTCAATTTTAGTAATTCAATCGGCAGTTTTTAACAAGCTCGTAACAATACTTACATCCTTAAGTAGTACACCTATCTAGATTATCTTGAGACGTAATATTTTTTCTAAATACACATTTAAATATACATTTTATTCAAATCAATAAATCCGTTTTCAAGAAATAAATAACTTATTAGTTTTTTGTTTACTATTCTAAGCCAGTGCTTGTCTACCATCCCAACTGATGGTAAGTGGTGATATAACCGACGCAAAACGGTAATGCGTACCGATTTAGCTTAATAAAAGACTTTTCACTCTTGCCTTAAAGATTGATTTATGTATGACGATTGTAATCGGATGGAAAGACAGATGCTAAAAAGATATTCTACATCTTTGAATGCATGGTATGTCGATAACAAAGGCGTGGAAATCATAACAACAGTTCCCGTGCACACTCTCCAAAATAGATATCCTCTAAAACACCGAATACTGAGCTACTTTGCGCTTGTGCTCAAGACTGGTAAGATTGGTTTTAATCATAATGAGGTCATCAATAAATCTCTTAACGCGCCTCTCCATTAAATCCAAAGCCAAAGTGCACACACAATAGGTTCAACCTATTATTGCGGAACCCATACGCCAGTCGCCGATTAAGTCGCTCTGCTCGACGTACTATTGCATAAGGGCATATCAACATACACTCCATAATCTTGTAAAATATGGAGCAATTGGCATAGCTGTCTTTTTTGAGCTCAGTCTGCTTATTGGCCAGCTTTCAGGATTTGGCCATTATTCCCGTCCTAAATTAGAGTTGGAACAAGCATGTAACGATACGATACGATATAACTCTGGTGCACAAGCCTTACCATATCTGGTCCTTTAGCTTTTTTCACCTAAGTTTAACCAAGTAGTATTCGATTTATTAATGATTAAAACTAGGTGTAATTGGTTGCCCATAGGTTAAAGTGCAGCTGAGGTGGCGTTTGTCGCTTGTCGAATATTAAGATTACGAAAATTATTCTTATATTCTAAATACTCCTTTACATTTGTCCTAGAATTTTCGTTTTCAATCATTCGTTTTAAGTATCAAGTTAAAAGTGTATTATAATAGGAGCTGTTGCATTTAAAGTTATAAATGCTCAAAAATTTAATAAATTTTATACTTAACATTTAGTACTTGAGTAAGTAAGTAGAGTTCGATTACCGCCGACATTAGTGAAATTGTTATTTGTAATTTTAAAACGACGTTGCATTACTTTTTACTTTTTTTAAACCTTTGTAAATCTACTCAAATGTAATATTACGCTTAAAGAAAACCATTTTATAAAAATTGAACAGACAAGGGTTGTGTGAAGTCACTAAAGCGAATCATATTAATCGGCTCAAAAATCATAAATATGACACTAAATCGCCATTTAGACGTTTAGGTACTTTGCAGATATTCAAGTGTATGAAATCTTGTTCTTAAGTATCATCTTACAAATACATTTTTATGTCAATTCTATGAAAAAACTAAACAAAATCGAACAGTTCAAGCACTCGCGACCGCCTTGGCCAGCACTCGTATAATCCTTATCAAGTCCCTAACCGACAAGAGCGCGCGGTGCCCGCCATGGCATCTTTGGAGTTTAAGGTTGCCAGATAGTCGGAATTCGTGTGGTTTCTCCAGACATTTTAAATGATCTTGAGACTCCCGACAAAACTCAAAATCTCCAGATAAAAGCATATAAAAGCCGAGTTAGTAATACACTTAACTTTGAAGTAAATTGTTTGAATTTAAAATATTTTCAGAATACTACTCCAAGTTTTTTTTGGTGGACTCTAGTAAAGTCCAATGTCAAATACTTGTGGCAACCTAAAAATTAAATGTATTTAAATTAGTTTTGTTTAAAGTACTTTTTGTAGTCTCTAAATATACTTTTTATTTTTAATATTTATTTCTCCCGACAGCAATCCCAAAATCCCGACTTTTTCAAAATTTGTGCAGATATTTTGGTCTTCCGATCTGGCAAACTTATTGAGGTTGGACGTAGTTGGTTATTTCTAAATCTTATCCCGATTTAGCACTGGTTCGCACAACACATGTGGGGATCGAAGTAACTTTTTAAGATACCTACATTGTACTACAAGAGGGTTTTAAGTGATAATTTACAAATTTTAACTTACTCAGTGGTATAAAATAACGAAAAAACCTGCGTGCCTGAGAAATATAAATATTTTGAACATACATAAAGTCAGCCAATGGGATACGCGGCGAACCCTTCTGGTGCATAAATCCCCTTAAAAAAAGGTTGTGAGATGGCCTGTGTCCAGTTCTGTAAAGGCGTATATAGGCTATTTATTAAGACTAGCTCCTTTTCTTTACAAAGCATTAGATCTTCGTTATATTCTAATTTCTGCGTCTGAGTAGACGGTAGACCACCTTTTAACCTATAGAAAAGTTACCACAGGTCCTCACTTACCTATCTATAAAGAAATCGGAACATAAATATTTAAACCCGTGTAATGTTGTTGTTCTGCAGAATTGCCGCACAGTGGCAATGAATACTGGAGACTTCACCATAGCCGCTTGACGCAAAAACGCTTTTTTAATCAGGAGAAAAAAATTTACAATATTAATAGTCAAACCAATAAAAAGGATTAACACTGCAATTTGTTTGTTGAATAGTTTGAACAAAAGCTGCTAGAAGTGTTTGAAAGCTGAAATTAAGTTGACAATTTAGTATGATAACTATCAGTTTAATGGCGGACATGGGCTATTAACTTAGTACGAGTCTTCGTACAATTATATGTACGAGTAGTAACCTTGTATATGTCTCTCTGCCGTGTGACGTGTAATTAGCGCTTTGGCATTTCATAAAAGACCTCTGGCAGCAAAACTGATAATTTTGTATTCATGATACTTTAATGTTAAAATCTACATAACATTTACTTACCTATAATGCATACTGGTTAATTGATATTTACCTACTGTTTTATTTATAAGGTACCTATACATTAAAATTCAAATCAAATTAAGACCGCATTGAATTTTAATTTTGAGATTGGCCCTCGGTCGGTTTTGGAAGAATTTGAACTCGAGACACAAAACAAAAGAGACATCTTTAAAAAATATATTAATTTTTTTTATCTGTGTATAAATACCTACAAACAAACTTACATATAAATATGATCAAGAACTGACCAGTACCTAGGCTGCACTAAAAGTATCGGGAATGGAATATTTCCACTGTTCCTCTCATATTAAAATCTTTTTAATTGATAACTCCTTGGTTTTAAAAATCGAATACCATTTATTTATTTAAAAAAAGATTCCCGGTCTCATCAAAAGGTTTTGTCAAACTTGTTTAGTCGTTGAGAAAATGGAATTGACTCGAGAAAATTCAAGAGCGGACTTATTAGTTATCATTAATTTGGTCAACTGAACGTCAATAACGGTTTTATGCGTTTTTGGTGTCATTTAATTGTTGATGGCATTCATATATTAGTCCCGAGTTCACCCCATTGCAACTCAGAGCTTGTAGTACTGCCCTACTGTCGGTCAGTATTCTGATGGGGAAGTCATTAACCTTCCTAGCATCTATTGCTATGGCCGCTTGAATGATACCCATACATTCCGCCTGAAAGACCGTGTTATAGGTACCCAGCAGTGTGCATATGTGAATATTGAGGTCTTCAGAGAAAGCTCCAGAACCTACACCTTCATTTGTTTTAGAACCATCGGTGAAAACTCTAAGCTCTTTTGGGCTTAATCCTTCCGACTGGCTGTTTTCATTTAATTGTATCTTGTATTTCTTATCGAAAACAAATTGTTTAGGAATCCTATCGTATTTGGCTTGTAGGATAGGAATAATTGATAGAATTCAATTATGCCTCACACAGGCATAATTGAATTCTATCAATTATGCCTGTGTGAGGGACACTATTCTTACTCCAAAGATTTAGGGTCTTGAGTCTGATGGCAGCTAAAGTCGCTTCTTGTTGTATATGTAGATGAAGCGGAGTTAGCTCCAGCATTGCTTCCAAGGCTGCTGTTGGCAGAGTTCTTATGCAGCCTGTGGCAGCCATACATGACAGTCTCTGGTAGCGCTGAAGCTTCTTAATTGTGGTGGCTTTATTTGTCTTGGTCCACCATACCAGAGCGCCGTATGTGATCATGGGCCGAATTACAGTTCTGTAAACCCACAGTATGATTTTTGGCGTCAGTCTCCATCTTTTGCCAATCATGTTTCTGCATTGCCAGAAAGTTATACTAGCTTTGTTGATTTTGTTTTCTATGTGTTTATTCCAGTTAAGTTTGCTGTCCAAGGTAAGACCTAAATATTTTACCTCAGAGGATAGCTGGAGTTTTGTGCTGAAAAGACTTGGAAGATGATAGTCATTCAGCATTCGTTTTTGTGTGAACATTACTAAAACCGTTTTATTTGGATTGACGGTTAAGTCGTATTCCCTGCACCATCTCTCCAATATACGGAGAGCCGCTTGGGTCAGGTCGCACACTATGCTTGCTGTCTTTCCCAAGACCAGTATTGTCAGGTCATCAGCATAACCTACTGTATAGAAGTGATAAGTATTTAATTTGCTTATGAGTTCATTAATGACCATATTCCACAGGAGAGGTGAGAGAACCCCACCCTGCGGGCAGCCTTTCTTAATTTGGATTGGTTGAGATTCACCAGCAATCTTTATTATTCGTATACTGAGCATGCAAACTATCCAGTCGATCAGTGCCGGTTCAACTTTATGTCTACTGAGTGCACCTTTTATGCTGGAGAAGTTCGTTCTGTCAAAAGCACCTTCTATATCTATGAAGGAACCTAGACATATTTCTTTGTTTTGGATGGCCTCTTCAATCTTTGTAATTACCTGATGAAGTGCCGATTCTGTTGATTTGCCTAGACTGTAGGCGTGTTGCTCGTTGTGTAGTGGTAAGTTCATTAGCGCCGACCCCCTTAATTCCCTTTCACACATCCTCTCCATCGTCTTTAGGAGAAAGGATGTGAGGCTAATGGGCCTGTAGGATTTAGGGTCAGTGTAATCGCTCTTACCTGGTTTGGGTATAAATGTGACTTTCACTTCCCTCCATCCCCTAGGAACATATTTAAGAGCCAGACAGGCTGTCATTATAGCAACAAGTCTGACTATTAGGGCTTTACCCCCCCCCCCACTGTAGGAGTGCCGGGAATATGCCGTCAGGTCCTGCCGCCTTATAGGGGAGGAAACTGTGAATGGCCCAATGGATTTTGTCCATCGTTACCACTCTCTGTGCTAAATTCCAGTCTTCTACTGTTGGTGTCAGTATGTCATCATGCCGGTTTGCCTCCTGGGTTACGCAGCAACCTGGGAAGTGCGTTTTATTATCTTCGTATCCAAACACCATTCCTGTATTAAAAGTAAGACGATTAAATTACCGAGTTCGCAACGAGGACAAAGTCAGATATGAAAGCTCTAAAAGTGTCGTAATCACATTTGACGGTCAAATTCTTCCCTTGAGGGTTTATTTATGCTATTCTTCCATTCTTGTTGAAATTTATAAGCTCCCAACGATCCAATGCTTTCAGTGCTACAGATTTGGACATACTAAAGATTTATGTCGTTCCAAGCCAAGATGCTCAAAATGTGGAGGTGATCACTCCTCTTCTTCTTGCGACAAAGATAATGGATCTTTTTGTTGCTTATTTTGCTCAGGTAACCACAAAGCCACAGATTCTAGATGTCCTGAACACACAAGACAAAATAATATTAAAATTGAAATGGCACAAAAGTCTATCTCATACCTAGAAGCACCTCAAAAATATCCTCAAGTTTCTTCAAAATCATATGCTGATGTTTTGATTTCTAAATTCCCTGAAAATTCTTCGCTTTCTACTAATCCTACAGTGGATAACTTTCCTTCCAACCCCACTACATCTAATAAAACTTCTCATAAGAAATCATTATATATTCCTAAACCATTACGTCACCATTCACAAACAGGATACGACAAAAAAGTCATCAAAACATTATTGAAGATTTTTCAATTCCGCAACCTGAGGATGGTTGTGCTCTTCGGGTTTCACCAGTTACTTCACAGAGTAATTTTGATTCTGTAGAAAGCATTATAAGTTTCCTTATTAACATAATCATATCTTCGTATTCGTCGAAGCTACCGTCCCACGTTGCTCGCTTACTAAATTCTATACCTAAAATTCTCCAAGACATTCACTCTCACAAAGATCCTTCAATGGAATTGTAGAAGCATTTTAGATAAACGTACTGAAATAATCTATTTATTAAAAAATACAATGTGTGTATCGCTGCTATTTCAGAGACATGGCTAAAACCGGATTCGAACATCAGAGTACCTGGTTTTTGTCTTGTTCGAAGTGACAGATCTGATGGTTATGCCGGATGTGCTTTGCTTATAAAAAATAATATAACTTATTCCATTATAGATGTTTATGATGAAATATTTGACTTTAATATTGTAGCAGTAAGAATTCAAAATACAACTTTCGTTTTTATTTATGTTCCCTCCCCTTCTGTCCATACGTTTCGCAGAATGAAATCTTTAATAGCCTCCTTACCCAAACCATTTATAATTCTTGGTGACTTTAATTGTCATCATTATTTATGGGGTGATAATACTGATAAATACGGTAGTTTATTAGTTGAAATAATTGACGAACTTAATATTGGTGTCCTTAATACTGGTAAAATTACCAAACGCTCTCGTCCTAATGAGTCTAGAAGTGCTGTAGATTTATCAATTTGTACTCCTGATTTAACCACTCTTCTAAATTGGTCAGTTCTAGATAGCTCTCACGGCAGTGACCATTTTCCCATTCTGATTTCCTTTCCAAACAAAGAATTGGCAGGAATTAACAAAAAACCATGTATTAAATACAAATTAGACAGAGCGGACTGGAACCTGTACAATATTTTTCTTTATAATGAAATTCTAAAAATCGCTCCTATTTCTGAAAATAATATAACTTCTATTGTTGAAGCATTTACAAACGCAGTTTTAAATGCAGCAAATCAAACAATTCCTGTTAAAACTCTAAATAATAAATGTAGGCCCTCCCCTCCATGGTGGGATTCTGAATGTACTGAGGCCATTTGTAATAGGAAAAAAGCCGAAAAACAATATAAATTAGACATGAGTTCGGAAAACTATTTATACCTTCAACGTGGACAAGAAGTGACTAAAAATACTCTTCGCACAAAAAACAAACACGTTGGCATGCCTTTTGTTCCTCAATTTCTCCTTCAATACCTTCATCAGTTGTTTGCCGTAATATTAGAAAATTTCGCTGTTGTTTTTCATCTTGTTCTTACAGTGGTGCCATTCCCTCTCAATCTATAAACACTTTTCTAGATAAACTTGCCCCCTCTTCTGCTCCTTTGAGAGAGGAGCTACCTCAAAGTATTCCATGTGATTCTTTTTTGATCCCTTAGAACGTCCATTTTCTTTATATGAATTAAAGCTCGTCCTTTCTCACGTTCAAGATTCAGCTCCTGGTTTAGACGGTATATGTTCACTACTTGCCAAATGTAATGATCCAATTTTATCCTACTATTTAAATATCATTAACGTTTTGTTTGACATAGGCTTTGTTCCTGACTGTTGGCGGACTCAAGTAATTATTCCTATCTTGAAACCTAACAAAAATCTTAACGACGGCTCTTCTTATAGACCGATCGCTCTATCCTCAACTCTAATTAAAACCTTTGAACATATGATCAAGAACCGTCTTGAATGGTATGTAGAAAGTCATGGATTGTTATCAAATACCCAATATTGATCATAAATCATAATCATAAATCATAAATTTTTATTTGCAAGAATCACGGTATAAAAAGATCTTACAATTTGTCTAGTGCAATCGTGTTTCGCTAACAATGGTTAATATCATGCAAATACAGAATCAATTGATTCAGAAAAGGTAAAAGCACATATGACCGTCTTTCTGTCTTCACCACAGATATTAGACTAACATTTTCGAGAAATGAATCGGTCCTTGCTGCTTTCCTTGACATTTCTTCTGCTTACGATAATGTCAGACTCAACATCCTTGGAGACAAGATGTTTAAGCTTAATATATCCAAAAAACTTACAAATTTGATTATCAATTTATTTCTAGATCGATATATACATATTAAAATTGATGATGATCCAAAATATACTCGAAAGGTTTTCAAAGGCCTTCCACAAGGCTCTGTTTTAAGTCCTTTATTATACAATATTTATACGTCAGATTTGGACCAGTATATTTCAAAGTGTAGAATTTTGCAATATGCTGATGATATCTTAGTTTATGTTAATGATAAATGTATTGTATCTTGTGCTAATACGATAGAACAAGATCTCCTCTCTATGGCCTCTTGGTTAAATGATCATGGACTAGAACTTTCCCCAAATAAAAGTAATACAGTAATTTTTTCACGCAAAAGAGTTTTACCTGAAATCCAAGTTCGCCTTTTTGATTATCCGCTCGTAAATATTCAACAAGTTAAATTCCTTGGTGTAATTCTTGATAATAAATTATCCGGCATGCCTCATATAATTTATACAGAAAAAAATGCGAAAAAAATATAAAAATTATTAGAGCTTTGTGCGGGGTATGGTGGGGCGCTCATCGATATTATTTAAAATTAATTTATAATGCAATTATAAGAAGCCGATTAGATTATGCCTCATTTCTTCTTGAACCAGCTAGTAAAAAAGGATTAAAAATATTGGATATCATTCAACACAAGTCTTTAAGATTAATTATAGGCGCTATGAATTCGTCGCCTATCAATGCCTTGCAGATTGAATGCGGTGATCCTCCCCTTTTTATTAGACGACAATATTTATCGGATTCCTTTTTTTATCGGGTTCTTCAATTTTCAAACCATCCATTACTCCCTAAAATTCGTTTGCTTTCTTAGTACATTTCAATTAATTCAGGAAAATACTGGCGTAATAAAGAAACTCCTAACCTAGTTAAAAGCTATGAACATTATAATTCCTTACTAGATCCTATTTATAGGTCGGCGACTCTACCTCTTTTCTCCAATTCGTTTGAAGTTGCACTTTTCAAACCCAATGTTATATTAGATATAGGATTAAATAAATTTTCTATGTAATCAAATAAAAGATTTGTATTTACGTTGGACAAGAATTTCCCAGATTGTCATTATATTTTTACAGATGCTTCTAAGATTAACTCAAAAGGTTGTACTCGATATGCAAAATACCATCAAAATTGGAGAATAGTTCAAAAAATGAAAAGTCCTCCCGAATCTTCAGTTTTTGCTGGAGAAATGTTAGCCATTTTACAATTAATAAAATATTGCTATCTTTTTAAATTAAAATCAAGCGTGATATTTTCAGATTCTCTTAGTTCTTTACAAGCATTGTTATGTAATCCTTTCTATGACATTTCCCGCAATCCTTTGATATTTGAAATTAAGAAACTTCTATTCTTATACCAATTCCAAAACATCAACATTTCTCTCGTTTGGATTCCGAGTCATATTGGTATATATAATGTTACATACATTACATGGTAATGAATATGCTGACAAACTTGCTGAACAAGCTATAGTCTGTGGGGATACTTTCTTATTTAAAAATTATTGCTATGACCTTATAAGAACTACGAAATTAGTATATAGAGATAGATGGTCAAAACATTGGAACAAAACCAAAACGACAAAAGGCTGTCACTATGCCAAAATTCAACCCATCATTCCTTCTAAGCCTTGGTTTTATAAATTATCCTTAAATAAGAAACATACATCAATGTTATGTAGAACGCGCTTGGGTCACTGCTGTAATTCGGTTCACCTTGCTAGGCTTCATATTAAAAATTCTTCAATATGTGAATGTGGTTTAGATATTGGTGACCTCAACCATATTTTCTTCTCGTGTCCTTTATATGATCATACTTCATTATTTAACACTTTGGTAAATCTTAAAATTCCTCTTCCTATAGAAATTTGTTCTCTTTTAATTTTTTCTAAAAAAAATAAAAATGTTTTCAATTGTCTTTAGATTTAAATAGTATTAGATTATAAAATTTTATTCATTATTTAGCAATCAATCGTCTTTATTTAGTAATACTTATTATTTTTAATGTGGTATTGAGTTTAGTATTACTTTAATTCGACCTAACATCCATCATTTATTTAATATACTTCAGTAAAAGTCATTTCATGATTCATTATATCCCCGTCAAGGTCGTCCAAAAACTGCAGTCACCCAAGAAAACGTTGATGCTGTGCGTAAGCTGATTGAGGAAGATCGACATGTGAATATACCGCGAAATTCAGGCAACTTTAGACATTGGCATGAGTTAAATACAAATAATCATGCATGAACAATTAGGTGTAAAAAAGTTGTTTTCCCGATGGATACCGCATTCGCTCTGTGAAGAGCAAAAAGCCGCTCGCGTTACTTGGTGCGTCAGAACTCTCGAAAGATTCCACGCAGGATCCTCAAATGCTGTATACAACATCGTATCAGGTGACGAATCCTGGATATATGCGTACAAACCCGAAACAAAAAACCAGTCACGAGTTTGGGTGTTCGAAAATGAGTTAAGGCCGACAAAAATTGTTCGTTCACGGAGTGTTGCAAAAAAAATGGTGGCCACGTTTGTCTCCAAAACCGGCCATGTTACGACTGTTTCTCTTGAAGGACAAAGAACGGTTAATGCAGAATGGTATGCTAGCATTTGTTTGCCATAGGTCGTTTCTAAACTCCGTAAAGAGAACTGCAACCGCCGCATCATCCTCCATCACGACAATGCGAGTTCTCACACCGCACACAGAACAAAAGAGTTTTTAGAGCAAGAAAACATAGAATTATTAGACCATCCATCGTACAGCCCCGACCTAAGCCCTAATGATTTCTATACCGTCCCTAAAATAAAGAATAAATTGCGTGGACAGAGATTTTCATTACCTGAAGAAGCTGTGGACGCCTACAAAACGGCCATTTTGAAGACCCCAACTTCCAAATGGAATGGTTGCTTCAATTATTAGTTCTATCGTATGGAAAATGTGTCAAATTTCGCGGAGAATACTTCGAAAAGCAATAAACATTTTTAAATAGTAATGTTGTGTCACTTCCTGATTCCCGAAATTTTCAGTGCCGCCCTCGTAGTTGTCGAGTATCCTTAATAATGCGTATTTTATTGACTTCGACTATACTGATGATGTTCTCATTTTATTTATATTGAAGTCTTATCTATCTTATCGCGTTTAATTTCCTTATTTTTAATTCCTAACGTTACGAATGAGTAAAATATATTATAAATAAAAGTAGGTAATATCATATCTTTGTCCGGAGTACCTTCGGCTTTTTAATTATTACTTTTAGTCCGATCTACGTAGAATGAACTTACTGTGCCTCTACTGTTTGGGCAAAACCTCAAGACACAGTAAGTCTAGTTTTAATTTTAATTTATTTTAGGTTGGGTTTAGTTTTATTTTTATTAATTACAGGGTCCCAAGTAGGTGGTAATGCCCAGCCTCATTCTATATTGAAATTAAGATGCTTTTTTTTAATTTCAATAGCCTCACGTATTATCCTTGGTAGGAATGGGAGAGGATTAGTAATCTATCAAATCTATTATAATGGCGATTTGATGGACCGCAAATCTCCTGGAAAGAAACGTCGCTAAATAAGTAAATTAAAGGTGATAAAATCCGTAAAAATAGTTTTATCAATGCGTAGTGTTCACGTAAATTATATAAGAAATCATTATATTATATTTATATCATTATTTATATTATATTTGTTTTAATTTAATAGTATTTTTAAAATACGTGTTGTATCCCTGGCATCTTGTACTAAATGCGATAATACCTCCTAGACCGGTGTTAGTAATCTCTGTCGAAAGTTTTGTTTCTTTATTTTAGTTTCGGTATTGTTATGCTGTCGAAAACATTTATATTACTCTGTGATTTCTCTCATGGTCGCCACACACGGTCAGTTCAACTGATCAGTTCAAACTAAAACTGTTGATATTTTTTCAAATAGTGGATTTTCGATATACTGATCATCTATCTATACATATAATAAATCTGTAGAAAAGTCGTGTCTGTAATTCTAATATTTTCTGGAAAAAAACAAGTCCAGGGGACTACATAAAGGGCACTGAAGCCAAATTAGTGGTTTTTAGAATTTTTGTCTATCTATCTGTCTGTCCGTCTGTCTGTCTGTCCGCCTGTCTGTCTGTCTGTCTGTCTGTGTATTAAAGATTCACGCAAAAACTACTGAACAGATTTACATGAATGAAAATTTTGTGTATAGGTAGTTAGGGACCCGGGGCTACTTATAGGCTTCTTTTTATCCGGTTACGGAACTTTAAAAAATAATGGTTAAGTAATTTCCTTCCTTTAGATGTTAATTTCCATTTTATACGATTGTTGTATTCACTTTTCAAAACAGTGCCATCTTACGTGAAATACAAAAATAGTGACATTTTGCCTCATTTGCATTTATAAAATTATTCGATTATTGATTTGGAAATCCTAATGTACATTTTTTAGTTTTGTTATTTCATGTTAGTAGATATAAATTTTATATAAGATTTTATAGTGACTAATTACTATTTAAATAGATAGTAGTGACATCTATCTAAAATCATAAAATTAAGAATGTTTCTAAGTTTAATTTATAATCTATAAAAAGTATTAGTAGGTATTAGCTTTTTATCTATAAATAAACTGATAAAATTGCAATTAGTATGTACAAAACTCTTATTATCCTTATAGTTTAAATAAAAAGAGTTTTATATATGTATTGGTCAGATCTAAGAATTTATAATATCATAAATTAATCGATTATTGAAAATGAAATGGCGGCATTTCATAAAATTTAACAGCGTTTGTTGACTATATCATGATATAGCTTGACCAAATCAATGAATAGAGATTGTTTGACGATACAAATAACTAAACACGACATTGGTTGTCATAGTTTTAATATAATAGGTAATAGCGCCATCTACGTGCTAAATAAACTAAGAATAAGGACATAACTGGCCAAATTAAACACAATTCTATTAAATATGTAGGTATACTAATTGTTGCAACAACAAAAACTGTGAGACCGGTATAGATCTGTGGCCACATGTTTTATTATAATTTTCAATTTTAGCAAAATTACTAACAAAACTGTGATTACACAAAACTTTGATTAAGAGAGAAGGTCTTTAGTTTAATATGTTGTGTGTCTGTCAGCATAGCAATATTTCACCACTTTCTTTTTGTATCAAGTCCAGTCCAAGTTGATGCAGCCTTTGTTACTTTTAATGAGATTTATAAAGCGGTTTGTAGCTTTCATATATTCAGACATAACTATTAAAATTTTTGTGACAGTCCTGGTTGCATAGCTCACATGAGTAAGTAAACAGGTTCTTATGGAAGAAGTACTACAAATATCAAAGAAAACAAATTTTAAACACGGGTTTATTTTTATTTTAACTATGAGTAGAAATGCATTGATAGAATCCTGAAAGTCGTCTATATAAGCCTGTAATCAAACCGATCTAAATGTAAATTTTATAGTTTGTATGTAAGCAATTCAAATTAGATCCACGCCAACTCCACTCATAATTTAACTGTAATTTGAAGTTTCGATTTACCACGTTTTCGGTGGTGAAGAAATCTGCATATGTGAGACGTTAAAAAAATATTTCGGAAATCATTTTTAGGTAGGTATAGGTATGTGAAGTCGGTCATCCAGGGTTGGATTCAACTTAATTAACTCCTTATTGACCGAAAACTCGCTTTGGTCTGTGCCCAGTAGTGGGATGTATTTAGTCTGCTATTTCTTTACTTTTAATAGGACTTTTCACTGCTGGTCATAGGCTTCCCCATTGTATGACAAATAGACCGGGTATTTGCAGTAGTATTCGCGCTTGGCAAGCAGGTTGGCAACCGCAGCTCTTTATTACTTTGCGCTGTTAGCAAGAAGCTGCTGCCCATCTCCTGTTTCAGTTTCCCTCTGCCGCCTCTTAAGACACCGACGGGATGAAATGGGGTAGTGGTTTCTTTTTCGCAACCTCTACATGGCTAATATACTATTTCTACTCCCGTTCATCAATTGGATTCCCAATAGTTAATAAATTTAATGAAGTTGGATATTTGCCAACTGCATATTTTTATTATTTTGAGCTATGATCAGGAAGACGCTGCTGCCCGTGTTATGTAGATTTCTAGTCCTGTTCATGAATTTAGTTCTTCTCACACATTCACACACATTACATTTATGAAATTTTGAATTCTACTCGAACGTAAAAAAATACTGGCATGTGGTGATAATCAAGATTCAATGGGACCAATATTAGTAAAGACCATGAAATTAAAACTTATTTTAGCAATACTATATCAATTTTAATAATGAATATTATGTAAATAACGCATTTCCGATTCCAGGACAATTTTCCGTAAATAAAGACACATCGAATGACGTGTCCAGTATAAAAATGTTGGTTGACATATGATAATTATGCGATTCTGATAACTAACTTATGTGTTTATGTAGCCTATATTATATATATATATATATATATATATATATATATATATATATATATATATATACTATATTGCCAATATAGACACAGGTACCGACGTGTCTTTACAAGTGATTCAGTTTTGCTAATTTTAGTACGAAATAGTATTATCGTTGTTTCTAAATGCAAGCCAAGCTAGTTATAAATATATTAATATCGGAGTTTTACATATAAATTCTTTATGGGTATATCGTAAATCCGATACTTTAAAAAATATCAACACCGACGTCACAAACGCATCAATAATCGATCAAAGTATATCAGTTTGTGCGACGAGGAGCTGAGCAAGCACGTCAAATAGGTGGATCAACAATTGTTCTAACTTCTCACTGAATCAACATTTACCGTGAAAGGATGATTATATATATATATATATATATATATATATATATATATATATATATATATATATATATATATATATATATATATATATATATACTATATTGCCAATATAGACACAGGTACCGACGTGTCTTTACAAGTGATTCAGTTTTGCTAATTTTAGTACGAAATAGTATTATCGTTGTTTCTAAATGCAAGCCATGCTAGTTATAAATATATTAATATCGGAGTTTTACATATAAATTCTTTATGGGTATATCGTAAATCCGATACTTTAAAAAATATCAACAGTTTTAGTTTGAACTGATCAGTTGGAATGATCAATTCAAATGACCGTGTGTGGCCACCTAATGGTGGCCCCACACGTCTACTTTAAGAACAATATCTATGTGATAAGGTAGGACAGACATAATTTGCTACCATATTAACATGATTAGATTCTACATATTTATGGTTTTCGATGAGGCTTTCCCTAATGCACATTGAGTACCGCCCAATATATGTCCACGATGGTTAATTAATGGTGAGCGCTTCGCGATCAAGCCGATAGCGGTTTCAAATTGCTAACTCAATGTCAGCTCAAATAGATAACTATCGATAAAATAGTCAACGAGTGTATTATTAACGACTGAGCAGTTCAGTTGCTGAGTCGCTACATTTATTTTCCGACCACTTCTGTTCGACTTGGGCATCTTCCTATAGTAGGGATAATTTTCCATAATGGCAATCCCAGTTGCGATCGGAACACCAGATTGTTTTTTTTTTAACTTATTATACGCCAGTGTTAGTCCACAGTCCCACCTGGTGTTAAGTGATAATGAATCCCTAAAACATGACAATTAGCATGATCCTTATGACTACTCGAAATAATAATTAAAACTACAGTTGCCAGGTGTGGCAACTGTAGTGAACAAATCCCTGTTTAGGGTGATTTGTACCTATATTAAAATGTCATTTGATTTTAGTTCTGTTATCTTTCTTTTAAAATGTATTTTTATAAATTTTATTTGATTGGTTTCAACATTTTGTTAAACTTGAATTTTGTATTCGAAATAGGTTAAAAATACCTAAAATAAATAACTATTATTATCATTATTATAAATTTATTATCACATATAAAATCACAAAAATTATTAAATTATAAATAAAAACACAATTTATAAAAATAATAATATTTCGGCTATATCCACTGCGGTGAGGAATCCGAAACCATCGGTGAAGCTAGAAGTCCAAAGATAACCTTCCTACTATCCACACTATATTTAATAAGGCTGCTTTTTTAATCAATCCTTTCAGCCATTTGCCCAAGTCTCACTTGAACAGATAATCATCTATATTCCTACCGACAAGCCTATTGACTGCTACAATAATAGTAGAATCAACGTCCCGCATAGCAACAATCTCATGTACCAAGTCAATATATTTTATTTTTTCATCATTCTCTGCTTTCACGAGATTCCCGTCATGAGGAACATTACTGTCCAAAATTATCACCTTGAGTGTAGTTCGGTCTACTACCACAATGTCAGGTTAATTTGTTACTATAACCTGACTATGATAATTGACCGATCCCAGTACAGCGTGACACTTCTATTTTTAAGTGTGTTTTATTATTATTTGTAAAGGTAACTTTTTACTCTCGGTATTATTACCGGAACAAAGATACTCACGGGCCTTAGCCAAATGAACAGCTCTTAGTCTGTGTATAAAATTTAATGTTATATTATCTGTTCACACTGCAAAAACTTTCTGACAATGTGGCGTGTGCTTAGTAGGATTCTGGATTACGGTCTTCTGTAAACTATGGTACGGCCAACTAGCAGCGATACGAAAGGTCATTTACCTTAAAAACGACTCTGGAATTGACAATCTGTGATCTATCTCTTTCTGTTTCTTTTGTATTTGTCGTAATGTCTCGTTTTCGCGGCAAAAACATGTCAGGGTCAAGACGGGTTCGCCAACATTCGAGAGGCGATTTTAGTAATAATAGTGATTCATTGCGTTTCGTAACGCGCTCGTGGTGATACAAGTTATTTGTTAAAATTTTTGTTATTTTTTGTTGTTTATTTAATTATTGTTATTTTGTTTTGTTGATAATTGTTTTTTATTAAGAGTGGTTAATGATGTAGCCACAACCATTTACGATATCAATTATACGTCGTAGACGAATAAGCAAAGAAATATGGCATTGAGGTACTAAGACTTCCCCTTTATCATTCTGAATTAAACTCCATTGGGTGATTTGGACTGATGTAAAGGGGCACGTAGCTAGAAACAATACTACGTTTAAATTTGAAAAAGTTAAGGCATTGTTAAGTAATGGTATGGCGGAAGTCACGCCTGGTCGGTAGAAGTAATGTGTGGAGCATGTTCAAAAAGAAGAAGATAAGTTTTTCAAACTTGATTTTATTGTACATGACGTGACGGATAAATTTATTATACGTGTTACAGACTCTAATTCTAACTCTATGTAATGTTGGGGTTCCTAATGGGTGTTATTCAAGGAAACGACCACATTAGTTACGTACTATTTAATGAATGCGCTGGTAATAATCTAAAATAATGCATATAAGGTATAGTGCAAACTCAGCATACATACAGTTATAAAGTAGCGTACTTACTTACTAAACTAAAGGAGCGTACATATTATTCTTACACTTCACCTCCCGAGGACATAGAAAAAAAAAAAGAATTAGGTACATTCTTTTTTTTTACATAATTTTTACTAGATATTTACTTGAAGTATCATCTTTTAAAATAATAGTCTTTAATAGACATAAGTTACTTATTACTAATAAAATGGTACATACGTTTATCCTTATCATTATACATTGCAATGTTATCTAAAATTAAATCTTACATTCAAATCTATTGACAAAAAGGCCTAGTCCTATTCTTATGTACTGATTCAATTTTATTATTTTTAATTATTTTGACGTTACAACGTAAATCTTCTATAACTGTATAGGGACCTTTAAATATTGCATCTAATTTACTACGTGCTTCATTTTTTACTAAAACCAAATCATTTTTCTCATATTTTGCAGGATTGACAGACTTATCATATATTTCTTTCCGTTTATGCTTATTAATCAACAAATTTTTCTTTGCATCTTCATGAGCTAATTGTAACCTGTATTTTAGTTGTAATGGATAATTATCTATATTATACAATGGTTCTACGGTATTACTTATGCTATCGGGTATTTGACAAAGTTTTCCAAAAACAAGTTCATATGGCGTGTAATTTGTTTCTGAATGGACTGTGTTGTTAAAACTGAAGCACCAAAATGGTAACCAATAGCTCCATGTAGCCGTATGATTATCACACTGGATCCTTAAAAATGCACCCAAAGTTTTGTGAGCATTTTCAAGAGCTCCAATCGACTGATGGTGATAGGCTGTAGAAGATAATTTTTCTATATTAAGTATTTTACAAACCTGTTCCATGGTTGCAGAAATAAATTCTGTTCCTCGATCTGTAGCTATTGTCGTCGGAATACCAATCTTAATATGAACTGTCTAACAAATGCATCTGCAATGGACACTGTTTCTTTGTTTTGCAAAGGAATAGCTTGTACAAATTTTGTTAACTCGCATTGCATAGTCAATATATAACAATTACCATTTTCGTCTCTATCTAAGGGTCCCACTACATCTAAGTATATCTTTTCAAAAGCCGAGAAAGCTGTTGTAGTAATTTCCATCGGTTCTTTTATGTTACGAAAATATTTATTTTTCTGACATTTTGTACACTTTTTAACAAATTCCTGGACATCCTTGTCGATACTTGGCCAATAGTATCGACTTTTGATTGTATTTATCATTCTGCGCACTCCAGCATGACCGCTGGATGGCAGTAAATGAAAGTCATTCATAATAAGTGTCTTTTCGTTGTCGTCATCTATTCTTTTTACACCTCGTAATATGCATATTCGCGGTCCGGACCAATTACTAAGTGTTGTTATTTCATCACAAACACTTTTGATAAATTCTATATTATCATTATTTTTAATTATACACACTTCATTGATACGTATCTTTTCACAAAAATTGCTTAATTTCTGCACAAATTCGGCTCGCGAGAAATGCGCCTTGAAATCAAGATTAATGTATAGTGTCTTTTTACCCTCTATAAATGTAAAACATTCAAATTCTTCAGTTATCAAGCCATTATCTCTAATTTGTTTTAATTTGTTGCCTTCAATCAAATACATTTCTACTGAATCACACGGTTTTCTTAATATATCCACAACTCTCGGTTGATCAGGCCAATTGTTAATGGATTTATTAAGATCCTTCTTTTCATCGTCATTCTTACTCTTACTTAACTCATTCAGCTTTTTCTTTTGCGCTCTGGTCATTACAGCCATTACTTGTTCATTCATACTTTTAAGTTCATCAGACGTTATACAAACTCTCGATAAAGCATCTGCCACAACATTGTCTCTTCCTTTCACATAGACTATTTTAAACTTATATTCTTCTAAAGTTAATCGAAATTTAAGTAATCTACTTGACGGATCTTTCATACCAAAAAGATATATTAATGGTTTGTGATCTGTCATTATGGTGAATTTGTTCCCATACAAGTATGGTCTGAAATACTTAACGGACCACACTATTGCCAAAAGTTCTTTCTGAATAGTTGGGTAGTTTCTTTCCGCTTTATTCAAGGGTCTACTGGCATATGCAACTGGTCTGAGATCTTTATTACATAATACAGAACCAATAGCAGTACCCGAGGCGTCTGTTTGTAAAATAAATTCATGATTTTCGGAAAAATCGGGACACTGTAAAGTTGGTGATGATATTAGAGCATTTCTTACAAATTCAAAAGCGTTTTGACATTCATCAGACCAAATAAATGGTTCATTTTTCCTACTTAACTTATTCAAAGGTATTGCTACATCCGAAAAATTTCTTATAAATTTACGATAATAGTTGCAGAATGCTACAAACCGTTTTACTTCATCTGCATTTTTGGGAGTAGGATAATTTAGTAATACTTTTGTTTTTTCTGGATCTCGTAAAACACCTTTTTCTGTAACCAAATGTCCTAAATAAAGAATTTCTTTCTTTAAAAATTCACATTTCTGAGGATTTAGTTTTAAATTTACTTTTCTCAATCTCTCCATGACAGTTATTAAATTTTTGTTATGGGAAGACAGATTTCTTCCAAATACAATGAGATCGTCCTGATATACTAAACATTTATCGTAAGTTAAACCAGACATCGCTACAGACATCATACGACTAAAGGCATTAGGGCTGATCTTTAAACCCATTGGTAAACGCTTCATGCAATATTGACCAGTATTTTTAGTGAAAGCTGTTAATTTACGACTACTAGGCTCTAAACTTACCTGATAGTAACCTTGGTGAAGGTCAAGATGAGTAAAATAAATGGCTCCAGTAAGCGTATCTAAAATTTCATTAATATTTGGTAGAGGAAATTTGTCGTCACAAATAACCTCGTTCAATTTTCTGTAATCTACAACTAAACGCCATTTTTTCTCCTTACCTTTGCTACTTTTCTTAGGTACTAATAATATTGGACTGGACCATTCACTATTTGACTCTTCGATTATATCATTTTCTAACATGTTCTCAACTTGCTTAGTTATTTTTGGTTTTAATGCCTGTGGTAACCTATAAGGCTTGACGTAAACTGGAGTAGAGTTTTGTTTTAAAACAATAGATTGCTCATAAATATTAGTTGTCGTTAACTAATCTCCTTCTAAATGAAAAATGTCAGAGTATTTTGCACAAATTGCTTCAATTGATTGTTTCTCTTCTCCGTCTAAATAATTTAAATTTAATTCAGATAGCAAAGTTTTAACCCTGGTAACGTCAATATTGGTCTTATTAAATTGACAAATATCATAATTATACAAACTTTTCAAATCTGGTGTGAAAGATGGCAAGTTTACTTCCTTGTCACTAACATTAAGTATTTTAACTGGAATTCTACTATTACTAACTGTAGTTATTGCGTTTGCTATAAAGACATCCTTCGTTAACTCTTTACTGCATACTACTACTTCTCCAGTTACATCCTCATTCACAATAATAAAATGAATTGATTCCGAGCGTGCTGGAATAATCATAGAATTTTTCATCCTATCATGTTCATCAACAAAATGTAGATAATGTTGTTTATTACTGTTAAAAAGTGTTAAATTATTTGAACCTAAATCAATATTCGCACTAAATTTTTCTAAAAAGTCTAAGCCTATGATTCCGTCTGCTTTTAGTGGTAGCGAATCAAAAACAAGAAAATTATGCTGAAACGTGGCACTTTCGTATTTTAATATTAAATTTACACAACCTTGAGATCGTCGCTGACCACCTATTCCATTTATTATAGTATTATCTCTATTAACAATGATATCTTTTGGCAGTATTTCATTTTTTAATAATTGACAATGTTGCACCCGTATCAATAAGCCAATAGTATTTAATGTTTTTAATATAAAAAGTAACATATTTCGCATCACCTTGTAATGATAATATAAAGTGCTTAGGATCGAAAAAACAGATTCGATGTACCTGCATTGTCGTCTTTATCGCATTGATGAGTGTCAGCTACTTTTTCTACTGGAAATGAGTTGTGACCTCGTCCACGGTTCCTAACATATCTAGAACCTCTATTTCCTCGTTGATTATTATATGAAGGACGATAATTTACTCTAGAATTTCTGTTAGAACCTTGTCCTTGATTGAAGTGGTTATTAAATTTATGCCCTCGATGGTAATTGTTACCATAATGACTACGGTACATTCCTCTTTGACCTTGAGAACGTCTAAATTTGTGTGCCGAGTGGCGTCCATTTTTAGATGCATACAAAATGTTATGTTGGAAAGACGTGCACTCCTCGTCTTTTGCTGCTTGTATGGCATCTTTCAAGCTGCTGAAGCCGCGTGCTGAGATGATGGTGCTCATTTTTGCGCTACGCAGGCCATCTGAAAAACATTTTATGGCAAAACTTTCATTGATTGGTTTTAAAATCGAGAATACTTCCTCCTTTCCATCTGCCTGAGTAATTGTCAGCTCTGTAAATAACTTTTCTACCTCCGTACCATAATTCTCAATGGATCTCGAGCCTTGTTGAATATTCTGAAGCTTCGTCTGTATAGCCATAAATGATTTTTTGGGTAAAAGATATTTCCTCATATCATCAATTAATTCTTGGATAGTTTTGTATGAGCTTGCAATTCGTAATTTTGTATTTTCATTCAACCGACTTTTCAAAACAAAAGTAATTAATAATACTTTACCTGGGTTGTCCAGCATGTCAGCATACATCTCCAATGAGTCTATTAGGCGCTTAGTGGTGGCCTCTACACCGTCCATTACTGGAATCAAACTACACGCCACCTTTATGTCAAAATCCATTTTGCCTAAATCTACTGTAACGGGAAAAGTACACAATTTTTCTATTTCCTCATATTTTTGTTTTATTTTCTGATAAAGATCTATTGCCGATTTCAAATGAATATCTTTACTTTTTTCAATAAGTAAATATATTTTACAGCAGTTTTCATATGCGCTTTTCGCTTGATCTAACTTAGTTGAAATAACATTACCCTTATATCTAGTTTGTACCTTTTTTACTAAATAATTACGTATTTCTACTAAACAGACATAATTTTGTTCCAAAATATCAAACATAATATTCTAAATCTAATAATGGAATTGCACAAATGTAACACATTCTACATAAATGCGAAGAAAAAGTCTGACGTTGCCTTTTGTTTCCGTTTGGTGTCTTATTACTGAATGTCCGCGCGCGGTTTTAGTACCTTTAGAATTATAGCGTTATGAAATATGATACCGCATAACTGGCTCACTCACTGATATTTATTATTTTTACGAAAAAATTAACAACCCACAACACTTATTTTCACTTTCATTATGCATTCACTTCTAGTTACTGATTCTGGTTACCTTCTGTGCGCCCTCTGATGGATGATCTGATTCTCTGCATGGTACTCATCCCAATTTCCTGCTGGATCCATGTGCGGTGGCAGCTCCTGTACATCCGCAGGCCCACATAAACTGCTACGAGTCCAATAATGGCCAGAACAATATAGGTCACAATGCTAAGCCGCTCCACGTGGCCTCCGATTTCTTTCAACGTGGCGTCATTGTCGCCTCCAGCCGCGTTTTGGCTGAGGAAAACCTTTTTCCACAGTTGACCGACACATTATAATATATTATTAAGTAGTTATGTTAACTAGACTAAAACTAACAATCCCCTTGGCAGAGTCATCCTGGCAGGGTCGCCATGTAATGTTGGGGTTCCTAATGGGTGTTATTCAAGGAAACGACCACATTAGTTACGTACTATTTAATGAATGCGCTGGTAATAATCTAAAATAATGCATATAAGGTATAGTGCAAACTCAGCATACATACGGTTATAAAGTAGCGTACTTACTTACTAAACTAAAGGAGCATACATATTATTCTTACACTTCAAGACTCAGAAAAATCGGTGTCAAAACAATACACAAGTACAAATAGTACAAACAATAAATTCCTCAAAAAAATATTTTTATCCTCATTTCCATAAACATAACATAACATATCATCAGTCCTGTATCTCCTAAGGGGTAGGCAGAGATATTAACACCCACATTTTGCTTGATATATTTAAGTCCCTATGTAACAGGGGGCAAGCCTGTTACCATACACCGGGCACACAGTCGTTGGGCAAGCGATATTCAGAAACATTATTATTATTCTCGTTATTTTATTTAAATCTACATTATACAATAATTGAAATTATAACAAAATTTATAAAAAGTCTATATTTTTGGTTTGCTAGACATTTTTTAAAACTATATTGTCTACTGAAATATATAATCTAACTATCAAAAAGTTACGCACGCCTGCTATTCCTAATAACCTCGCATTGGTTTTATTTACATTTAGTATAGCTTCTTGTTGGCCGTACTTTAATAAAAATTTGTTCTGTGATCAAGTGTAGTAGTGGTAGATCTTGTGATTTAATTAACTCCTGTGGTGGACAAAACTATGGGTACTATAGTTAAGGTTTGGAGAATTCATATACTCGTACGTTTTTACGTGGACGTCTGTACGGATGTGTGTGTGTGTGTGTGTGTGTGTGTGTGTGTGTGTGTGTGTGTGTGTGTGTGTGTGTGTGTGTGAGTGCGTGCGTGCGTACGTGCGTGCGTGCGTGCGTGCGTGTGTGTGTGTGTCTGTGTGTGTGTGTGTGTGTGTGTGTTAGCGTGCGTGAATTAAGTTGACGACAACGACTTTATTTATAAAAATAATTTATTTATACAAAATTACAGAGTTACAGCTTATAATTACTTCCAAAACTAAATCCGTCTTACAGTTAACTTAGCCTAGTATTTATATTAAAATATCTCTTACTAAGCAGCCCGTGCTATGACGCACGGCCTAATTCCTGTGATTGCTTGTGAAGCATATATTAGAGGGGACATCACACTTAACCTCTCCCTCCCCAAGAGAAAAATTATCCGAAGGAGATGAAGTTGACTTCGGAGAATTTTGTCTCTGACTTAATCTATGAAATTTCCATTTAAATATGATAACAATTATAATTAAAAGTGCTACATCATAAAGACTTAAAGTCCATATACTTATTTTATTCGTCACTAGGGTTTCCACCACCATTTCACTATTACTATTTCTAACACTATTCATGATTTCTTTTACGTCACTAAAATCTACGTTTGTTAAGTCCAACTTCTTTACTTCTTTCGTCACGTCGTAATGCACCTCCGGAATCTTCACAAGTGGTGTCTGTAGACTGGCTTCCGACATGTTGCTCGATAGGCCAATGGTTATTTTTCCCATTTGTATGCTGCAACCTATGCTCGGTGTCAAAGTGTATGTTCCTTGTATATTATATCTGTGGGTATCATCTTTGCACTGCTCCGTCAGTATAACATCGTCTTCTGCATAGAGCATCCAGTGGTCAAAAGTTATTTTCTGTATTTTCAACTTCTCTATTTTTATTTGATGTTGATGGCAATTACTAAAGTTATTTTTAATCAGCATTACTTCTTCGATGCATGTTTCTTCATCAACTGGTGCCATATTTTCCTCCGAACATAAGTGTGTGTTTGGTTCTATTTGGGTACAAGAGCTTACTACGTTTCTGTATTTCAAACCATTCACTAATAGGTAGGGGTATTTAGGAATTATGGTATAGGTGTTGGTTAATTTCTTTATAGGGATAGGAATAATCTTGTAATAGTTATACGTTCCTTTTTGTATTAATGGTATTTCTAGGATAAAAACTAATTTGTCTTTGTCTATATAACTTTTTAGAATAATGTTACGTTCTAATTTTAATAAGTTATTTTTTGTTACTTGGTAAATAGTTTGTGCATTTTGTCTTATTGTTTTGAAAACATTTAGTAATATCGTGTTTTCGAAATAGATATAATATTTGTGTTTAAAATCGATATATTCTTTAAAAAAATCTTTGACAAGTTTTTCATTACTTAGTAAAGGCATGTGAACTTTTGGTATACGTTGTCTTTTATTTGAAATGTCTTTAACAGATATTTTATCGCTAAACCATCCAGAAACTAAAATTTGGCGTGGTTTAGTATCTATAGCTTTTTTCAGGATAGGAGTCCCTTCATGTTCCCTGTTTGATACTGAGTTAGCTGTGTCACCATCGTCTGATAATTCCATCAGTTCCATCGGTGGCTCGGCTTCGGTATCAGAAACAACTATAGATTTCTCGATTTCCGTGTCGGAAATTGACATAACTGACGGTGTTTTAGGTATCTTTTCTATTATTGTTGAGGCTGTTATAAAAAAATTTCCTATCTGTTCATATTCTCTTTCGACCGAATGAGAATTAAAATAACCTTGGTTTTGCGAGGTATTAGGTTGAATTCTATTTTCTGTATCGGTATAATTTACGCGTCTTGAACTAACTGTCCTCATTGTGACGTCAGTATTAGAGTTCGACGGCACTTGTGACGCCCGGTATTGCCCATTGTTTCGCGAAAACTGCTGACGGTGTTGCGCCGATGACGGTCGTACTGGTGACCCAGTTTCAAATTTCGCATTTCTGTTGTTCGTTGTGTGATTACTTACGAAGTGGGGAGAAATATTATTTGAGTTAAATGAATTATTTTGGTTATTCGATGAATGGCCGTTCGTTTGATATTGAAAACTTGGGCCTTTATATTTATTATTATGATTAAAATTGGGATGATTTTGGAAATGGCTTGGTCTAAAATTTTGATTAGACCTTGGGTTCCTATTTTCGTAAACTGTTTGGAAGTTCTGTTCCTCTAATACAATTTTTAATGCGTCTTCTAAGGTGGTAACGTTACGTAGTCGTACTAGTCTCACTAAGTAAGCAGGTAAATTGTATAAAAAAACGTTTAATGCTGTGTTATCGTATATCGTTTGTTTAGCTTGCCGTAAGTCCCGATTATTAATGGTTTCGTTAATTTTTGAAAATAAAATGCTTTTTAAATGTTGTACCCGGTGACAAAATTCTTGATAACTTTCGTTTCTATGTTTCCTAAGACTCTCTAGCTCCATAGCTAAGCATTCTTCAGACCTTGGGTCGCCAAAGTGTTGGTTTAACAGCGACTTGAGGTCTGCCCAAGAGTCTATCTGCTCCCTTTCTCCCACTAAACTAGCAGCTTCCCCTGACAAGCGACTGGTAATGACGTGAAATAAATATTCATTTTGTAAGTTACCCCCTTGGAATGTTTGTAAAATATATTCGCATTTTTTTATGAATAAGGGTAATAACCTAGCATCTCCATCAAAAATTGGAATAATTTTCGTCATTTCTACGGGAATTCTTTCAATGTTTTCCATTTTGAAATAAATAAAAAAAATATCAAAGTTTTTAAATACAAAGAATAAAATTGATTCAGCTAAGATCTACTAACAAAATTTTGATTGTTTAGTAGAAGAGTATTGTTATGGCGTTTTCTAATCCAAGACAATACATACGTATAACTAATACAAGAGGAAACAAAAGGAAGGTTACGGGAAGTGAAAAGTTTTACTCACAGTCTCGCAGATCTGCCCATGTCCCTCTGGGATAGTTCTGGAGTCTCGGCTGTTTCTGCTGAAGTCGCGAAGTCCTTAATTTATTTATTTGTTCGGTGATATTCGTCCAAGCGTTGAAACGCACGTTGTCAGGATACTGGTGCTGGATCACGATGATAACCGACGATACAGACTCTTCCTAGGCAACTACGAATATCCTACCGGCTGCGCCAATTAAGTTGACGACAACGACTTTATTTATAAAAATAATTTATTTATACAAAATTACAGAGTTACAGCTTATAATTACTTCCAAAACTAAATCCGTCTTACAGTTAACTTAGCCTAGTATTTATATTAAAATATCTCTTACTAAGCAGCCCGTGCTATGACGCATGGCCTAATTCCTGTGATTGCTTGTGAAGCATATATTAGAGGGGACATCACACTTAACCCGTGCGTGCGAGTGCGCGTGTGTGCGTGCGTGCGTGCGTGCGTGCGTGCGTGCGTGCCTGCGTGAGTGCGTGTGTGAGTGTTTGTGTGTGTGTGTGTGTGCGTGCGTGAGTGCGTGCGTGCATGTGTGCGTGCGTGCGTGCGGGCGTGCATGCGCGTGTGTGTGTGTATGCGTGCGTGCATGCGTGCGTGCGTGCGTGCGTGCTTGCGTGCGGGCGAGAGTGCGTGTGTGCGTGCGCGCGTGCATCCGTGCGTGCGTGTGTGTGTGTGTGTGTGTGTGTGTGTGTGTGTGTGTGTGTGTGTGTGTGTGTGTAGGTATGTAAACCTTTCATAACTTTTGAACGCTTTGATCGAGAAAGTTGCCGTTTGCGGCTTTCTAAACATCTCAATGTGGAATAGATTTGGTGATAATATAAACTTATTCGGACGCGTAGATTTTGAAAATCTCAAAAATAAAAATTTTGCAAAACTGTTTCTTTGGAATAACTTTTAAACGGCTTTACTGGTCGATTTTAAAACTAATCAGCTCTTAACCTTAAAAAATGAAGTCGAATGCCATTTGGAAAATAAAAATCGGTTCATTCGTTCGTGAGATATCGAAGGAGAAAGAATTGAATAAAAAAACGCTTTTTTTAACATAACTTCGAGATTTCGCAACATAATTTGGTGAAATTTAGAGCGCTTTGCATTTGAAATTAGCGGGAAGTTCCAAGGATGGTCTGAAGGGTCAACTAATTTTTTTCATTTTTGAAGTATTTATACTTTGTAAGTCTGTCCGATATTGTTGAATACAGGTTGTGGGTATTAGGTACAGCTATATCTGTTAAAGTTGCTGTTTGATGGTTATTAATAATAACATGGTCATGTATATATTTATAGTCTGTTTGGACTGCTTTCCATGATTCGGCTATGTATAGAGGGTTATTACACTTACGACAAACATCTGTTATATTTGGGATTTTCATAATGTTGTTGTGATTTCGAGTTTCCGTTCTAACGGGGTTCCGAATAGTGAGGATAAGCCCTCCGATCTCGAAAAACAGTACTCCGACTAAGATTCGATTTTATAAAAAAATATTTTAAAATTTAGGCGTATTTCTTACGTGATATATTATAGCGAGAGCGCGTGGAGTGTATTAGGACCGAACGGTCAGTCATTCGCTAGGGGTAGCGCCTTCGAAAGAAGTTCCGCTGGGTTTCCTGCTGGTTCTACATAGGATAGAGATCCTTTTCGAACCAGTAGTAAAAGTAAAATAATGACTTTCAATAAGAATTACTTAAATTATTCTATTCTATTGTTTACTGTCTTTTATCGGAAGCTGTCGTTCCTTTTGGAATGTACCATCATCTGACATCAGAGATGTCAGATTAATAATAAATAAATTTTGATCATCTTTGTAAAATGTTTTAAATTATCAATGTTTTTATTTATTTTTACCATTACCGTAACAGCCTATTATACTCCAATGCTGACTACAGGCCTCCCCCGTAGATTGCCTCAGGACTATTTGCCATAGTTGCCACTCTAGCCAGCCAGCTAGTGACCGTAGTTTTTATTTTTATTTCTTATTTTGCTACCACACGGCAATCCGCTAATGGTATTTTTGCCGGCACAATTTTAATTACTGATGTATCTGCGGTGCGGTATAGGAAATATTACTGTAAGGAAGCTTGCACGTCTAACAAAAATATTATGAGGGCATCTAGTTTATGAACACGCGCTTTTATGAACCGTACAGTGCGCGCTGTACACTTTTTGCTCCAAACACAGTGGGGACGTATAGTTAAGTTTTTTATAAGTTGTAACTTAGCTATTTGTGATTAAAAAAATAAAAACCAATAAATAAAATACATAATGTGTATTAAATTACTTCAAGTCTTTCGATTACAATCGTTAAAAAAGCTAAGCTCACATCAGAAATATTGTCATACATTATCTTGGTCATTTCTTCAAACGTCATATAAAGTTACCTATCCATCGAATAAATTGCAACTTATTGGAATAAAAAAGTAAAACAATTGAAGAATTTAATTCATATATGTGTAGTTTTTATTACGTTTATGTTGTAATTAATCTGAAGAAAAGAGAAATCAATCCTAAGTCGAATTGATAATCTCCGTTTTTAATTGTTCACTCTTTATCCCAAATAAAACCACTCAGAATAAATTTATGCATGTAGACCGACGAGAAAATATTCCTCCCCGGTGAAGATCCTCCTGCTCCAATGTTGACGATCAAAGGCATTAAGTGTTCCGCTTCACCTGAGGGATGAGACTTTAAGCCTTGAGGCACTTTGTCCCAATATAATATTTCTTTTTTTGCGTCTACGTCACCAGTAAGAACTTTATTTAGAAAACTATCGAATATTTCGTTAACGATAACCCTGTCATTAACTTTTTCTGCTTTCCTTAATTCAGCCATGTTATGATACGACATTCCTGAACCAAATATCGCGACGCCTTCTTTACGAAATTGATACAACACTTTTCCAATGTTTAAATGCTGCGATGTGTTCTGATTATTCAATATTGAAACTTGAACTATAGGTATATCCGCACTAGGATTTATTAGCATCGTTGGAATAAAAACTCCATGGTCCCAACCTCTTTTTTCGTCTAATGTTGATGGAATCCCTGCTTTATCGAACGCTTCGTGTATCTTTCCCGCCAGAACTGGATCACCTGGAGCGTCATATTTGAATTTGTAACTTTCGGGTGGGTAATTATAGTAGTCGTATAACAAGTCATGTTGATTTCCCGACGATATCGTAACCGAGTCTTCCTCTCGATGAGCTGTTATGACTATCACAGCTTTTAGTCGTTTTAAGTCAACAATTTTCGAAATGTTACGCAGCGATTCCGCGATTTGTAAGTCATCTTCTATTCCCAAAATAGGAGCAGGACCGCCGCCATGATTGAGGAAAATAGATGGCGCGAAATATACTGAATCATGACAGTCCGTCATTAGTATTAACATCAAAAACACACCGATAATTAGCCTAATATTAAACATGACACTGATAAGCTTCAACATTGTGTTTAAAACATTAAAAGTAAATGTGTTTTATTTATAAATCACTGACAAAGAAAATATGTTATTTGAATAAATTCTAAAACAACGCTACTCTGCTCGATATCATCCGAAAGCTTGCTGAAGACTGGTTTTTATAACACGTTGTTTATATACCTACATAACTATCAAGAGGTTATCACAGTTGATTTTAAATATTCATGTGTATTTAGTAAGTCTAACCTAACCACATTTTAATATTGAGGAATAATAAAAGCTGCGCGTAAGTTACTGACAGAGTGGGCTCTGTCTTGATGGTCACTAAGATAATATAAGTTGGTACTGGTAGGATCGCTGGTAATAACAGATTTTGCAAGGTAAAATGCGAGACAGAAAATTTCGCATATCTGTCTTTCTATCCGATCAAAATCTGGGTAATGTAATAACGTAATAACAGTAAGTAGTTATAATATAGTAATAATAAACTATAATTACAATTAATTATAATATATGTCGGCAGAGCTTCAGACTAGATCCACTTCCGAGTGCTCGTTTATTCCCGACTCCATGGCCTCCGCGTATCCGTTGCGCAGGTAGAGTTAGAGGCCTCGGAAGCGCCTTGCTTTTCTGGTGCTCTTACCTGAGAAAGAGAAGGGGGAGAAGAAGTCCTCCCCGAGATAGGGCTGCCATGGGGTGGTTGGCGCCGGTGGAACCGCGGATGTGTGCGAAAGCCTTCCCGTGGCACAGCCAATATGCAGCGAAGGTGGAACACCATAGGATTTTAGTCGATGCGAGTCCTACACAAGCCGTCTTTGCCCCGCGAGGAGGGTATGAGTAGGCCTTTCAAGTGTAAGGCCCTCAAGCAACTCCGGGCACTCTAATCGATCGTTTATAAATCAAACAAAAAATGTCATATTCTAGAATTTTAGGCGATCCTCAAGTGTAAGGATAACCTCCAATATTATATAGCTTTTTTTTGCAAAAATTCTGTACGCGTTACCGCTTTATATGAACAGCACAATGTGAGTTCCAGATTAAACTTGCGTATTCTAGTATGCTTCTTACTTAACCCACATTACTTATTGCTATTATAATTAAATATTAATATAATTATAATTAATTATATTTTTAATTATTATATGTAATTAATATCCTATTACCTTAATGTGGGTGTCTTCATGGCAAGAATAAATAGGCTTTTGTTGAGGCAGTGCGAATCACTATCTTCGGCTGCATCATCACTTACCATCTGGTGATATAAAAGTCAAGCACTGGCTTAGAAAAAAATATGGTGGACCGCTAAACATTCAGACGCTGTGGATGCTGTGGATGGATGTGGATGGAAAAGGGTGACAAGCGAGCACACAGTCCACCTGATGGTAAGTGGTTGCTGTGGCCCATAGACATCTACACCTATCCTCGTTTGCGAATCAAAATGCAGATGCGTTGTCAGCCTTGAGGACTAAGATGGAATGCCTCTTTTTCAGTAAAAAGGGTCTCCGGTTCTCTACACTCACCATACGAAACACAGCAGCATTAAGCTGCTATTTCACGCTGGTATTCTGTGAGAGCGTGGTGCTTCCCCGGTCGAGCCGACCCATTCGTGCTACAACTATACAATTAATATAGCTGCAGCATGGCTTTACCACGTAAAAAATAACACAACGTAACGATGGTGAATCTTGCCTACTTAATTCTTCGGAACTTTATTTTATTTTCTATTTGATAAAAATGAAAAGAAACGCAACGTCTCTTCGCAAGGTCAGATCAATCCTATCAGAATGAACTCAGTCGGCGACGGTTGAACCAGTTGGTACTGTGTTTTTTTTTTATAGAATAAGGGTGACAAACGAGCACACAGTCCATCTGATGGTAAGTGGATGCTGTGGCTCATAGAAATCTAAATTTATGTTCGACTAAGAATAAAAACGCAGATGCGTTGTCACCCCTGAGGACTAAGATGGAATGCCTTATTTCCAGTAAAAAAGGCTTTCTTTTTTATAGAATAGGGTGACAAACGAGCACACAGTCCACCTGATAGTAAGCGGTTGCTGCGAACCATAGAAATCTACATCTATCCTACATTACAGATCAAAATGCAAACGCGTTATCACCCGTGAGGACTGAGATGGAATGCCTCGTTTCCAGTAAAAAGGCTCTCCGGATCTCTAAACTCACCATACGAAACAGGGCAGTATTAAGCTACTATTTCACGCTGGTATTCTATGAGAGCGTGGTCCTTCCCCGGTCGAGTCGACCCATTCACGCTACAACCATAATATACCTATACATCTCGAAATAGAGATTAGAATATTATTACCTGCGAGGCCGAGTTTGCGTGTAGACACTTCATACTTCTTGTTCTCATGATAATGAGTCCGATTTTCGAAAGTACATTTTAAGTTACTTAATTTACTCTAAGTTATTATACTATTAACTTATTATACTCTAATTCTAGCGACCTCAAATAAAATTAATTTTACCGTTTTCTACTTCTTCCTTTATTTGTTTTGAATGACAGGGACATGTTGAATAATTGCATACATGTGAATAATTTCGACACAAACTTTGCGTACCTAAAAAAGAGATATACAACATAATTATGTCTTTTGTTTTAAATACGTAATTGAGCAGATAAGTTAGCCAAAATCCATCACACAATATTCGTAGTCATATTTTATTGTTACATCAATTATACTGTTTTAAAAACAATTTCTGTGTGGATGTGTGTTACGTTGGTTCACTAGTTAGTTAAATTCGAGTTTATATATGTTGTAGGATAATTAGATATTATATATATATATATATATATATATATATATATATATATATATATATATATATATATATATATATATATATATATATATATATATATATATATATATATAAACTATACGCCTATAAACCAAAATCAAGCCAATCAGAGTTAAGTATATTCAACGTTACAAAAGCCCTAATCTTTTTTCAGTAAGATTGAGAAATGAATTAGCCATTGTTTAACTATCCGTGTTTTCGCCATATCGCTAGGTATTTGCAAAAATTCGGTTTGTGTAATTATACTACGATATATATATAATCATACCGACTTTTGATCCAAGCCAATTCAAATTGGTGCATAATGTAAAGCTGATTTCACCATAGTAAAGTTGGTCAGCTGCGACACATTGACTTGTGTGCACGTATATCACACGATCTCATTTATTTTAACCGACTTCAAAAGGAGGAGGTACGCAATTCGACTATTTTGTTTAATGTGTTGTTACTTCAGAAAGTTTTTCTAAGTTACCCATTTTGATTTTTCTTTATTTATTTGAAAGCTGGTACTTTTCATGTGGTCCCATATAAATTTGATCAAGATGTGACCAGTAGTTTACGTGACATACATACATACGTCCGGCACTAAAGGACCACGTCACAGATCCGTAAGTCATCACTGGCAACACGCACTGATTGTACAATCTTGTTTTAAGGTTTTGAGGTATACCTGACGAGAAAATGTGTCGTAATTTTTTCCCGAATGCTGCCCAGCCGCATTGAATCCGTCGATTGACCTCTTGGTTGAAGTTAGACTTACCTAGGACAAATATCCTAGGTAAAAATACTCGTCAACAACTTCGAGCTTAGTGCTCAGCGCAGTTTCTGTATAAGAATAGGATACATAAGGGAATTTCTGTGATAAAATATTATGGTTTAGGGGTACACTTGTATCAGTCAGACTCCAGCTCTCACCAGAGCAGCAAACAAGGAAGAAAAAACAAGAATTAAATAGAAGAATTCTGGAAGAATTGTTTTCTTTCAATCCTACATCATACCATCCAACGTAGAAATTATCCGTTTAATTAATTATTTATTTTTTTAATCAAAATTAGAAGTATCAATTAATCAGCGACAGAAATTGACCTCAAAATTAAAAAAAAGCTAAATACTGAAATATTTATTCTAACAATTATTCGATATTTCACTATCATCTTTTAACAATCAGCTGCACTTTTTCAGACACTTATTATCGACAGTAAATACATTTAATAATATAGTTTATATAATTTATACTAATAGAACCATAAATCTTAATATATATAAATTACGTGTCACGTTGTTTGTCCGCGATAGGCTCCTAAACTACGTAACCGATTTTAATGAAATTTGCACACCGTGTGCAGTTTGGTCCAACTTGAGAGATAGGATAGTTTTTTTGCCCATGAGTAACCCACAATTTATTTTTTGCGAATTTAAGGATTCTTAATAGGACATGACAGGTTCGTAGAAAAGGGCAGAACAAGGTCTGCCTGGCAGGCTAGTAATACTATATAATTAAAAACACAACACTGTAGCTTAAACGCACAGCTCTTATGCATTCTCCTTCTCTATTTCCCTTACTCTTTCTCGTCACACACAGGCACATACTGTTTGCTGGCAGTACAGCGCCAATCTCTCGGAAAATGGGTTGATACCAACTGATAGCCAACACTACCACCGCGCGCGCTCTTATCAAATCGAATAGCGAGCGCTTCTCAGACTTCCTGTTACACACTTACGTCCTTTTTCAAGAAATTACTCCTACAGATCGCAGGAAACCGAGAAGAAAGATTTTACACATCAATAAAAAAGCTTTGACAATTATAAATGTAGAGCCACGCTGCAACTATATTATGCTTGTAACACGAATGGGTTGGCTCGACCGGAGAAGGGCCGTGCTCTCACAGAGTACCATAGTAAAATAGCAGCTCAATGCTGCTGTGTTTCGTATGGTGAGTGTGGAGAACCGGAGACCCTTATTACTAGAAACGAGGCATTCCATCTTTGTCCTCACGGGTGACAACGCAGCTGCATTTTGATTCTTAATCGAGGATAAATGTAGATGTCTATAGGCCACAGCATCCACTTCGCGTGAACTGTGTGCTCGTTTGTCATCCATAGATCAACGTGTAAAATGTTACAAATATTAGACGCTTCATTCTCATTCGCTAAAAAGGTTTTGATAATTTTCCATTTTATACAATCTAAACACTGATTTCCTTACCTTTGTTACGTGATTAAAATGTTGATGTGCCAACCTACTATGGTATTGTGCTATTGATACTACATTAACTGGTGCTCTCTCTACGATAAAATCCAAAATAGGTATATAAATTTTCGTACTCTTCTGGAACCGCTGCAGTTGTATGGGTCACGCGTCAAAACAAGTTCTGCACCAGTTGAATTTGTATGTAAAACAAATCCGATAACTGTAGCACTGCTTACAGAAAAGGATTTATAATCAATTTTATGCACAAACAAAACATCCTGCAATTCTTTAGATTTGCATTGCCTTTAGATTGCCCACAGAAAACAAGAATCAAAATCTTTCCAATTGCTGTTATATTTTAAATTCGTACCGTTACCAATTTTAATTTATCTATATCTTAATTCCGAAAAAAGATCTTTTACATTTTACATTTATATAACACAACAGACTTTGGCAATATGCCATTTTTCGTATCGCCGGTACTTATATACATATATATATATATATATATAGAGGTTAGTGTTTTAGTAGTGCACCTATCATAGTCCGTTTGTATACTCATGTGGTACTAGCGTACATGGAGTCCACTGTCTCCTGCGCATAATGTGATAGCAAAATATTGTTCTTGTTTTTGTCGTCTATTTCATAGAAGGAAGTGGAATTTGGTATGTAAATGCTATATGATTTGTGCATTAAATATTTCTAAATGTGAACAAGTGCTCCTATGATAATAAACTCAAGATATTTTGTCATCTTACGACGACTTAAGATACGGAGTGGATCGACTATCACCTTTACTAACCTGTTGTCAAAATCTCCTTAAGTTTAACAGTATAACGTATCAACATAATATGAATATCTTTGTGAATAAAAAACGTCAGACTAAGGTTCATTGGCATAAATGAGATCCATTTGCCTGTAAACCTAACCCCACAGAGTACTTTGTATATACTGCCTAATAGGCATGTCGATCTAAAATCGATTAATCGAAAAATCGATTCTTTGGCGTAAAATAATTGATCTTTTAGATTGATTCCGAGCAACGCATCGATTCATTGAATCGATCCAAAAACCTCTCGAATCGGACTGATCTGATTCAAGAACTAGCGATAAAATTCCCAAACTGGCTGGGTCAGTAACCGCAGTTTTCTAATTTTTTGCTGTTGGGGGACGCAAAAACAACCGGTCGTACTTGGTTGATAATTTAAACTCAATATCTATTTGAATAAAATAAATATTTATGAACGCATCCAACAATATCGAAAAGTTGTCATTTCATTTTCATTTCTAAAATTCTAATTCTAATCTTACCTGTGGAATGTTGGTCTAAAAGACGACACATCGAAAACGCTATCGCCGTACTGATCCGAGTGAATAGATAATTTCTACAAAGACTTGAAGAAACGCCGTCATAAGGTCTAAAATTGCGTAGCGCCCGCGACGATTAAAAGTGCTTACAAATTGTCAGAATCTTAAAATATTTTTTAAAAAATTATTTGTAAGTAAATTATGAATATTGATGTTATGAATATATTTGAGTGATTCCCAAGCATATAGATTAAATGATTTCGTTGTAATTTCAACTATAGTGATTTTTAGAGGTGTTTTTGCAAATAATTATGATCGAGTCAAAATTATACAATCGTATTTTTGAGCAATCAAATTCAAGATAAAGACATGAATTTACCTACATGAAAATCCCACTTTCGTTAGTGGTGTCATAGTCCTATACTATTCGATGAAAGGAGGTGCATTTTTTCACGATGGCGCCTTAATCTGTGCTGTGAACAAAGACTACATACCTATACATACTACAATATAATATTATAGCTGTGAACCTGTTTGTACTGTGAACTTGTGAATTTACTATATTTATTATCAAAAACATGCATACTGTGAGCTGTAAGTACAGACAGAGTACTTTTTAAATACCTAGATACTGTAAATAAATATTATATGTTGAAGTTTATAGAGATTTATAATAAGGAAATAACCAGTATTGTGTTCGTGTAGCATTCACTTCATTTTGATAAATAGTGAGTTATTAGATTGAAACAGATTTATCGAGAAACGTACGTTGCAGTTTGAACTTTTGTTAAAGTATTGTTGTTGTTTCTAGCCTAAAATATCAAATAAAAGTGATACATGGAATCACTTTGTAAAAAAAGGATCGAATGGCTTATGTGCAAACCACTACTAACACAAGAGTTTCAAGCTTACCAGGAGTGGTTAAAAGGAATATTAATTATGTAAATTATTAAGATTACTAATATTTTATTTAACAAAATATTAAAGTTCAATTAAAGAAAAAATCGCAAATTGTTGAAATTTCATGTTTGAAAATGTCGCGATTAATCGAAAATCGATCTTTTAATCCTCGATTTAATCGATAACCGATTCTAGTGTTTTCGATTCAAAACGATTCAGAGATCGATTTTTTTAAGAGTGAATCGACATGCCTACTGCCTAACCCTTAAAAGTCCGACGTCTCCATATGGATCCTATGTCTCCTTGCTCCTTGTAGACCGCGCCAAAGAGTATACCATAAAGTAGAGTAATATATACAGAATATATACAAACATACAAAGTGGTAGTAGTGGTAGGTAGTCCAGCATGTAAATCTAAGCGGACAACAAGAAACAGGGCTAATCCCAACTCAACTTATTGTAGCAACAACCGAAAATCACTTATAAACTATAATAAAACAACAACTTGCTCAGTCGCCGGTAGCCATTACGACATATTAAGTTGTAAGTTGCTACTTGCCAGTTCGAGAATAACCAGAATCGGTGTAATCGCCATCTAGCGCACCTTTTATAAACTAATGTTCGAAAGTTTATGCGGACATTGTATAAGATGGCACTAAGATGTTTGCAAATTATTGGACCCCAACCTAAAGTATGGAAGTGTGTAGTATACTAATATTTAGAGGGATGCCTTAAAACTAAAGAGTTATGATCACTAAGTTTACTCGAAACCATAGACAAGATTATAAATAACATTTAAAAATAATTATATTAAAAGAATTATGTTACTATATAGTTGACATATAAACTTAAAAACTTGGTAATATTAAGTTGCTGAAAGACACGCTCTACTTAAAAAATTATATGCGTCTTATGATATTCATGGAATCTCTATAACTGGAACCTCGTTAAGTTGAAATCCTCAGTAAGACGAAAAAAATTGCCATTCCCTTCCGCTGAACCCCTAAATACGCGGTATCTCGAATTATTAGACTTTGTAACTCGAACAAAATGTTATTTCCCTACGAAATATTGATAATAGATATTTATACTCTATAACTCGAATTTCAAAAAGGAGTCTCCGTAAGTCGTAGTTAATAAATAATAATGACGTCTTACTTGGAATTCCCCGAAATAATAGCAATAAAATCCGGGTACTTAATCGTAAAGTACCTGCCGCGTCATCTGCCGAGCGTCGGCCAAGCTCGGCGGTTGACGCGGGCAGCTATGCGTGACATGAAACGTCCTATAAATCAAAAAGTATGGATATTAGAAAAAAATTTCAAACAAAAGTTTTGGAAAGTAAATTGATCTTTCAAAATAAATTTATGCATTTTATTAATTAATCTAATATTTCAAGAGTCATTGGCCGCAATAGAAAAACTGGTTCATTAAATAGGCCATAAATCGTAAACGGTAAGTTTAAAAAAAAGTTTACTGGAAACAAAAGATGCGAAATTTTATTTTCTACAATAATGGTTTGTATAACTTTTGCTTTACAGTGCATAGTTACTGAGATACCGGCTGAAAACCTTTTTTCAAGATTGCGCTTGAAGCGCCACCTAGATCTGTCGGCATTTTGTGATTTTATGCTGAATAAGTGATCCTACACCTCATAAAAAATAAAATTAAATCGGAAATTTCGTGCAATGTTAAATTCTAATTTTACTGTACTGTTTCATTAAACATTTTATTTGTCAACAACGTCTTACAACCGTTTCTCTAGCGCTCACGTGACCTTCATACAAATAATTCGATATTTTAATTGTTGATAATTGTTATTTTTGGATAAGAACATGGTAATGACTCTATAAGTTACATTTACCTTCATTTAAAAAAATTGTCTTTGGTCAAACCTACCATACTCTTTGGCTTGACCATAGATCAGACTAATACGTAGACAGAGAAACCTATAGACAAATTGACGCCTTCTTTCGCATTCGCACACAAAAAAGATAGATTTATGCATACGTCTTGCATGGAAATGAGATAGAGCGGTGTGATTGTTTGTCCCTTTTCGCCATGCCGGTATTTTTGTTTAGCAAACTCTACAGTTTGCTAAACAACTTTGACATCGTAGCGATTTAAGGAGTTTACAAGTTGGTTTAAGTGAGAAAAAAGTGTTTTGAGAGCTTAAGATTGGTGAATCTTGTTCAGTTCAGTTCTTAGAACAATTAAATTTTTTATCTAAATGTGTTTAAAAGTCATAAAGATTTTTCTATAACCTAAAAATTCGTTATCGTTCTTTCTCACTCGAGGCCACGCTGATCATTAGTCTATAGGTTTCTCTGTCTACGGACTAATAGGTCCATAGACTGACGGATCACGAGTGGTCCACATCTCTATGGGTCCACAAGTAAACTCTATCTGTCAATGTCAATGTCATTTCAATAGCGTTAATTTCAATTTTCAACGTGTTGTGTTATACTTAATTTTAAACTTTAAAATTTTATTTAAAGGAATTCTTTACTAAAAATTAACATTGAAAATTTGATACTCATTTAAAAAATGTCGTCATGGAAAAAAGCCGCAAAGGCTAACCAAAAAACTCACAAAGAACGGCACCAACCTGAATCAAGAAAACATTTAGGTCTTTTAGAGAAGAAAAAAGATTATAAGAAGCGCGCTGAAGATTATCATGAAAAGGGTGAGACGCTGAAGTTGTTACGCAAGCGTACATTGGATAAAAACCCAGATGAATTCTACTTTCATATGGTTAATTCGAGGGTCAAAGATGGGGTGAGAGTTTCTAATCATGTAAAATTAGCTGTTTACATCATAAGTTGATTGATGATTAACATAAATGGTTATAAGGATAATCATTTAGGTGCTATTCTAGATAAAAGAATTTTAGGATCGTACAATTTTTTTTTAAATTATCTCAAACTACGTTTTTCAACATGGTATAGTAATTTAATATTGTTGTGTTCCGTATGGTGACAACATACAAATGGACACCTAATTTACTGGTAATGAGGCATTCAATCTTAACTCTTTGGAGTATCATATCTACATTCCGATTCTTAATTGAGGATAAATGTAGTTGTCAATACACCCCAACATTCACTTACTATCAGGTGTTTTATGTGCTCTTATGTCACCTTTATTCTAGAAAAAAAGTATCCTTAATACTTGTACAGTACTAGAAAATAAATATGTACAAGCTTAGAGTACTGATTGTATATCTGTTTTTTTGTTGTGACTAATGTTTTTTACGTAGTAGAGCCATGCAGCAGCTATATTAGTACTAAAGTTGTAGCACAAATGAGTTGGCTCCATCGGGGAAGGACCACGCTCTCACAGAATACCAGCGTAAAATAGCAGCTAAATGCTGCTGTGTTTAGTATGGTGAGTGTAGAGAACCAGAGACAATTTTTACTGGAAACGAGGTATTCCACCTTAGTCCTCACAAGTGACAACACATCTGCATTTTGATTTGTGGTTGAGGATAGATGTAGATGTCTATGGGCTGCAGTATTCACTTACCTTCAGGTGGACTGTGTGCTCGTTTGTCAACCTTATGCTATAAGAAAAGCAGTCAGTGCTCTACAACATTAATATTTTCGATATTTGATTCACAACATATAATACTAAAGCTTGTTAATGAATGTAACTATGCAATGGGTACATAATAGGGTCATGTAGCGGTAAAGTTGGAGAATCGACATCCTTATCTCATTACAATCTATAACAGACAGCGCCATAACAAACCACATATAAAATGCCCAAACCAGTGATGGAAAGTAGCATAGTCTGCCTGCCAAAGCTGAACATTATGCCAACTCTTTACAACTGTGAATGAGGATCCCTAGGACCACTATACTGTTATGAAAAAAAGAAGCACAAGCTTAATTCTGGACTGTATATTTGTGGTTGTATGTACCAATCTATTCTTTAAGTAAAACTTCTTTAGGCCTTCTTTTTGTGCCTTCTTGAAGGCACTCAGATTTTTTCAGACAAAAGTAATATTTATTATAATTATTCAATAGCTCATTGACACTGTTTCCACTGTTTGGTATTTAAAGGCAGCAAATGACTTTAAGGGCATTTTGTGAGTATATTTATAAGTGGTAGAGCTGTGCTGCAGCTATATTAGTATTATAGTTGTAGCACAAATCGGTCAGCTTAACCGAGGAAGGACCATGCTCTCACAGAATACTAGTGTAAATTAGCAGTCTAACACTGCTGTGTTTTGTATGGTGAGTGTGAAGAACTGGAGACACAGTAAAAGGGTGCTGTAAATGAGGCATTCCATCTTAGTCCTTATGGGTGACAACACTGCAGATGTGTTTTGAATCATAGTCAAGGATAGATGTAGATATCCATGAGCCACAGCAACCACTTAACATCAGGTGGACTGTCTGCTTGTTTGTCACCCTATTCTATGTGAAAAAATGTGTTGTATATGCATGATATAAAATCTTTCAATATTATATACCTTATATATAAGTTTATTTCTTTAAAGTTCTACACTACATTAATAAATATTTTATTAATAATGAAATATAAAAACAGGATTAGAAAGTAATATTTTTTAATATTAATATTATTAATTTTTACTTCAACCACTGGTCAAAGTTCTACAAACTCATTTGTTAATATTATATGTAATGTTATGTTACCAGCATTAATTAAACAATTTTTTTAAATCTTCATAATATGTCTCTTTATTAGTACTTATTTTACTTTTTACATTTTTTTTATAAAAAAGTGTTTAACAAAAAACTTTATAGTTTTAAATTAAAATTAGGTGCATCATGAGATTGAAAAAGAAGATGAGCATACAGTGGAGCAATTGAAGCTTATGCAGACACAGGACATAAAGTATGTCAACATGAAGCGAACCATGGAAAGTCGCCGCATTGAGAGATTGCAGGTTAACAAGAGTTCTATATTATTTCTAGATTAAAGACTAGACTAGAGTTCTAAATTAAAGAAAATATACATTTCTGTGGAGAGCAACAATGTTTGGAGGGTATCAATTAGCTTAGAACCAAGCTTTGTCTATTTTATTTGAATTATTATGGGCTATATCAGTGATTATGATGGAAAAATTTGTTTCATTTCAGATTTTGAGAATTCCAGATATAAACTAAAATATCTATTTTAACTCTTTTTGTTGTATCTTAAGATCTCTGGTGCTAAGCACACAATCGCTCAGGGGCTAAGCACTCAATGATTCAGGGGCTAAGCACTCAATGTAAAATTCATAGTACATAAGCAACCCAGGTTCAATCAAGCTGGCACCAATGAAATCATTGTAACTTGCTTAAAATTTAAAAGCTGGTTTACCTCATGCTTGTCAAGGTAAACATTATGAGAAAACATGAAAAATAAATCTAAGAATAATATGCTAATACACATTGAGGCAGCGCGGGGGAAATTTACTTGCTCTGAAACCCTCTCAGAAATTAGAAGAGCTCTGTACTCAACAGTGGAACATATATAGGCTGTAACTTTATACATTAAAATTATTTATTTGTAAATTTCTTAAAACATTTATTTTTCAGTCACAACTACACATGACAGATGTGGCGGATAAAACATCCAACACTCATATATTCTTTGTGGATGAAGAAGAGGCAAAGGATTTCGACTTGGCTAAAAGGCTTGACACACATCCCTCATTGTTAAACAGGAAATCTAACAGACCACGGTTATCTGATTTGAACAAAATCTCGCTGCCAGAAGTTGATGAGAAGGTTATTCCTTGATTATTAATATAATAATAATGTCCTCCAGACCGAATTTCGGTCACGGCGGCTTGCCTCAATGGAGACTAGCCTTCGGTGCAGCACAAGATTTTAGTGCCTAAGTGTATGCGCAAGCACAGGTGCACTCGATTCCCTCACTCTCATAATCCAATCTGACGGTAAACTGACACGACCGGAGAGAGATCAGCCGCAGGACCAACGGCGTTACGAGGCACGGGGGTGTGACACCGCCAACCATTAGACCAACGAGATCTAGTGGTTGTATTGATGCGACTATGTACTATTGACTTACAAAAAGTCCTGTTAGAATTTTTAAGCTATTGCATAGCTTCTATCGCGGGCCTTGAGCGCGGGGACCGAATCCAGAAATTCCGTAACGAGAAAAACCTCACGCTCCCCACTCCGACGGGCACGGAGGTGTGGCGTTGAAAGCCGTGCATCGTCTAACGTCGTTTCAGTTCGGCAGACTTCGGCACTCGGCAGACTTCGGCACGGTGTTTGTGTGCGTGCGACTAGTCGTATGCGTGTACACTAGCTGCTAACTGAATGATAAAAATTCCTGAATAACCTACATGTATTGTAAGATATTAAAAATATTTTAAACAATATTAACTTCTCATTTATACAATAAGAGAAAAAAAATTGTTTTCTTATCGGTCACCACGCTCAAAAAGTGTAACTTGATTTAATATCAAAGACTTAACTGCATAAATAAAATAAATAATTAATTATAATTGCATAAGTTGATAAAAAATGCTATGCAATAGCTTTACCGCGGCAGTCCCCGAGTGCCACACGTCTTTTTTTTAACAAGGATCATTTGTGAAATAAACTTTGATACACATTCATTAATTTATTCAATGCAGCCTTTCAATTCTGCTGTTGAACATCGGCCTTGCTTGTTGACTGTCTCTGCAAGGATATGACGTAGTTGCCGCGCTTGTTGGGTTTGTTCACTGCAGTTATCTAAGTGCACTGAGAAAAATACCAATTTTGCATACCCTTGCCGTGGTGGAGACACTTTCTATTGTATTGTTTTGGTATGGTACTTAAAACTATATATTGAAAGACTGTTAGGCACTTTATCTTAATTTGTGGTACATCTACAACACAAAAACAAGTTACCTGGCCCCAGGTAACTTGTATGTTTGAAGTTACCTGCGGTCAAGTTTCCGTGGCAATCAGATGGCTGCAAGCTAAGTTATTATCGTGGCTATATTTTTTTTACTGATCTATCATGCAGGTTATCAAAGAGGCTAAGAAGGCAAAAGAAAAAACATATAAAGAACTTTCAAAAAGGATAGAACGCGAAAAACAGTTGACAGTTGTTCAACAAAAGATGGAGTTAAAACGTCATCTACATGATGCCAAAATTATGAAGCCAAAACGAGTACGGAAAGGTACAACAGAGTCGGCCCCAGTTTACAAGTTTCAGTACATGAGGAAGAAATAAAACATTATGTATATTATCTGTGTTTTTATTTTTTAATAAATAGTATTGTCATTTTTTATTCCTTACTACTATTTTGTTAACCATGCTCTTAATCTCTATTTGTTCAGTTATTTGTTCTTACAATATATACTTAACACAATAACAATCACAATTGCTTTACAAAACCTAATTAATGTATGAAATTATTATGAAATTGTCACATATATATTCATGGCTTTATATTTATTGAATTACTTATTAATGGTTTAAATATTGTTTACAAAAAGGAGTAAAATTACATTCAAATTATGGTGAAATATTAAAGTATCCTTTCATGTGCATTACAAAAAATAGGTTACATTAATTTATAATGTAACCTACTTTTTGTAAACAAAACTTAATTCTGGCCTTGAAATAATGTAATAATGAGCATTCAACTTGGTTGGGAAAAAGTCGAGTGTTAATGGCATTCCTAGATATCGACATATTTTGTCTAATATAGTTAAGAGTATTGTTAATCGCAATTTATCATTATTAATACTTGATTATTTATACGCATAATTTATTGATCTGTTGAGCTCTTATCAAAAAAGTCACTAGTTCATATCTGGCTCGAAAGACCATTTTTTGGGCTGCACTATCTATGTCTTAGGATTTGAAAACTTTAGGTGATCACTAAAGTTAAAATTTCGCAATAAGTAGCGTGGATTTGTATGGTTACGTTTCTTCTTTTGCTTAAATTATAGATATTTTAATGTTCCTAAACTAAAAACAGTCCTAAACTAAGTACAGCAAATTGGGTTAATCCTACAATAAAAAAAATAAGTACTTTTTGTCAATAACTCACAACTATGTAATGTATGATATTTTTTGAAAAATTTAAAATCGATATCACAACTATGTATCGATATACAACTAAAGGTGGTAACTTCAAACGCTTCAAGGTAACTTATTAATAGTAACTGTCTTTGGTCGACTTATAGCTAACATCACAGTAACTTCAGTTCACTTTTCACCAGAGAACGCACTTGTGCTCGGGGTTCATTGGAGAACCCTTAGGGCACTGCCACGCCTGCGCGAATTCCTCTGAATTACTTAATGTACCAATGACTCTTATTTTATTTGGGCTATGCACTCCTTCCACAATTTTTGATTTTAAAGCGCCGACTGTTGAATTACCACACCATATCTAGAAACGAAAATATAGGCATTATTAAAATATTTATGGCATTTTAAGGGAAAAGATACAGACTTGTATAACTGCTCTACTAGTGAAGAAAGCCAAGTGCGAATTAAAAATGTATAGACGTGTATCTGTGCGAAGCCTAGGAAGAACAGCTGGTGGTGCGAGTAGTGCGGCAGGCCGGGCAGCGTGTCCCGGTGAGTGAATGAGTGGACAGTGTATGTCTATGTACCTGTGCGAAGCCCAGGAAGAACAGCTGGTGGTGCGAGTAGTGCGGCAGGCCGGGCAGCGTGTCCCGGTGAGTGAATGAGTGGACAGTGTATGTCTATGTACCTGTGCGAAGCCCAGGAAGAACAGCTGGTGGTGCGAGTAATGCGGCAGGCCGGGCAGTGTGTCCCGAGCTGACTCGGGGTGACGTTGTGTGTGCAACGCGTACGCGTTGAGTGCCGCTCTAAGCCCGCCGTTGTCCGCGATATTCTCGCCTTGCGTGTTGAACCCATGCACCTGTGCAAAGGTTTTTAACACTCGGATCAGGATATAATAAATCGATAGCGTATGCACGCCTTCAGGGGGTCGTTATTTTTAGTTTCCACACTTATGGCTTGTGTATCTTCCCTTTCCTAATCTATAAAATCCACTACTGGTCATAACTCTCGTTGTAAGGACGTTTATATTTATTACTAATAAAATATTCGGGGATGGTTTAGACTCACGGTGTAGTCGGGCAGCTGCGGCAAGTGGTAGCGGCTGTACTGGTCCACGATGCACTGCACCTTGCTGTGGTAGTGCTCCAGCGTCGCTGCGGACCACCACTGCTTCAAGTTGCCTTCCTCGTCGTACCGACGACCTGCAAGTTCAATGTCAACTCAGTACACCTGTTGGAATCGACACTTATTCGCCATCAATGAACTGTATTATGAAATGACAAGTCCACTGATTTCGATAACTTTTAATTGCATTAAAAATAATCTTATTAAACAAGGTGAGGAGCGCTCAGACCCGTCTAACTACATCACCATCACCTTGTTTTCTAAAATAATGGATTACATTATAAACAGCCAGCTCGTGAGAACAATTTGAACGAATATAATATTAAAATTTAAGGAAACTTAAAAAACACGCAATGATCATGAGCTGCGATGATTTTAGGGAGAATAATCCTGGTGATCTTAATCAGAATATTAGGATAAAGTTATTAAATTATTGTATTGCACCGCAAATTTTCAATCTGCCGTCAAATTACAAAGGTAAGATTGATTTCGTTACATAGATAGGTACATCGTTAGATACACACGCTAAAAACGCGTGTTAAAATAGGTAATTTTAAAGTAAAACCGTAATTAAAACTTCTAACAACAAAGGATATTCTAAAAAGCATTTAGTGTTATTTATTATTTTTTATTATCAGTGGGTCATTGTAGAAGCGTGCTCGTCGCGACCCCTGCCAGCCCTTTTCAGGGCTGCAATTCTACACAGCTGCGCACCCATGCGAACGAGGGTTAGGGCGTCCCCCCAAGGCGACGCACACCAGCTCGTCCCCGTTGGTGTGGAATGCAGCGCGCAAAGCGGCGATGGGGACCGCCACCCGTCACGCACAGCCCGACACGGCGGAAGGTGGAGGACGGAGTGCAGAGTTGGCACGTGGAATGTTAGAGGAGGCATGAGAGATAAGACGAATGAGTTGATCGAAATAATGAAAGAAAGAGAATTAGATGTCGTGTGTATGTCGGAGACCAAACGGAAAGGCAGTGGTATTGAAGAGCTCCCTGGCGGGACGTTAGCTATATGGTCCGGAGTCCCGGAAAGCGAGAACGCCTGCCAAGGAGTGGGAGTGCTGTTGTCGTCCCGGTTGGTCGATCTTATGACTGAATACAAGGTTGTGAACTCAAGACTTCTCTGGGTTCGCTTCAAAATGGGACTGACGAAGTTATTCCTTTTGGCTGTTTATGCGCCGGTAGCTTCGTCGTCCAGGGCTGAGCTGGAGGAGTTTTGGGAGAATGTAAGAGAAGTTCTAGATTTGGTTAAGGGAAACGAAAGAACTGTTGTATGTGGTGATTTGAATGGATGGGTAGGCATCGCTCGACCAGGATACGAGTCGGTGCTTGGAAAGTTTGGAGATAAAAGGGTTAATGATGCTGGCAAGCTTATACTGGCTGTATGCAAGGAAAAGGGTCTTCTTGTGACAAACACTATGTTTAATCACAGGAAGATCCATATGTACACTAGAGAAAGAAAGAATGAGAGAAGTATGATTGATTTGTTCCTGGTGGATGACCGACTGCGAAAACAGGTGATGGATACACGAGTGTTCAGGGGTGCTGACCTGGGAACGGATCATTATCTAGTAATTACTAGATTTAGGGGTTTGTTCGCGGGTTGGCGCCACCGGACGGCAGTAACAGAACCACAGTCGGTCTGTCGCATCCGAAGCTGGAAGCTTCAGGAAGCGGATACTAGGGACAAATATCACACGAGGGTAGCCAAAAAGCTTGACACCATCGATGGCAGGAAAGAATGTGTGGAGAGAATATGGCAGAACCTTAGGGATGGAATGGTAAGTGCAGCGGAAGAAGTATGTGGTACGACAAAAAGAGGTAGTAGTAAAAGAAGAGATGCATGGTGGAATGACGAAGTGAAAGAAGCTGTAAAAAAGAAGAAAAAAGCATGGTTAGACTACTTAGCCTCTAGTAACGATGAGCATATGAGAGAGAAGATGAAAGAAACATATAAGCTGCAGAAAGTTCATGCGAAAACATTGATTGAGGAAGTACGTGAAAGGTGTAGAATAGAAGCGGACGAGAGGTTGTCGCACAACTTTAGGGAAAACTCCAAACTCTTCTGGAAAGAGGTTGGAAGGTCCCGGAGTGGTGCGACAGCTTTAAGAATGAACAAAGTGCTTTCGAGAACCAATGACGTCCTCTCAGAAAAATCGGACGTCATGCAGCGATGGAGTGAATTTTATAGAGAATTGTATGCGTGTCATGATCTTAGTGAAGGATCCGGGGGTGACGCCGTGACTGGCACGCCAGACACGGACCTCGATGACACTGAGGTCATCAGCATGAAAGAGATTGAACGTGCGATTCGAAGTTTGAAATGTGGTAAGGCTGCGGGACTAGACAGAGTTACTGCTGAAATGGTCAAGTACGGTGGGCCTCGCGTCTGGGACAGCTTTCTTCTGCTGTGCAATTTGTGCTGGCGGACGGGAGATGTCCCGGATGATTGGCGATCCGCGGTCATTGTGCCTTTATATAAAGGTAAAGGTTCACATTTTGACTGCGGGAGCTATCGGGCGATCAGCTTGACCAGTTTAGCAAGTAAAGTTTATTCGAAGGTTTTGACACGCAGGATGCAAGAGAAATCGGAAAGATTCTTATGGGAGGCACAATGCGGATTTAGACCTGGAAGAGGATGCACGGATCAAATGTTTTCTCTCCGCATGATCACGGAGAAGCTTCTGAGTGTTAACCAGAGGATTTTCTGTGCTTTTGTGGATCTGGAGAAAGCATTTGATAAGGTTATAAGGAAGAAAATGTGGGAACTGTTGCCGGGATATGGTGTGGATGGTCGATTGTTAAGGGCTGTGCAGTCACTCTACTATGACTGTAAAGCCTGTGTGCGGGTAGGGCATGACCTGTCACCCATGTTTAGCGTCCAAGCGGGCGTAAAACAGGGTTGTGTCATGTCTTCCTGGCTGTTCATACTGTATCTCGACAGCTGTTTACAGAAGCTGAAAGATAGCTGTTTGGGTGTGAAATTGGGTGACATAAAAGTTAATTGTCTGCTGTATGCTGATGATGCAGTGCTTATTGCACCATCAGAAGCAGAACTGCAGGCATTAGTCACGTGTATGAAAGAGGAATGTGAAATTAAAGGTCTCCGTTTGAATGCTAATAAAACTAAGGTTCTGGTATTTGAAAAGGACGAAGAGAGAACGAAATGTGAAATATGGGTAAATCAGGAATGTCTAGAACAGGTAAATGAAATTGTATACTTGGGGAGTGCTTTCAGCCGGGATGGAAGATGTGATTTAGATGTGGATAGGCGTGTCGCTGCCGGAAACAAAGTCAATGGTGCCCTGAATGCATTAATAAAAAGGCAAGGCGTGGTGAAGAGTGCACGCCTTGCAATACATAACGCAGTGTTGGTACCGACTTTGTTATATGGCAGCGAAACCTGGGTATGCCAGAAGAAGCATAAAAGCAAGTTGAATGCAGTGGAGATGCGATCTCTTCGTAAAATGTGTGGCGTTACCATAGCCGACCGAAAGCGAAACGAAGAGATTCGCAATATGGCAGGATTGAAAGATGACCTTATCACAAAAATTGATAGGGGCGTACTCCAATGGTTTGGACACGTTGAACGAATGAGTGAAGACCGAATGGTGAAGAAAATATATAGAGCGAAAGTAAATATTAAAAGGTGTCGAGGTAGACCGAGACTAACTTTCGAAGACCATGTGAGCAAATTGCTCGAAGAGGGGAGGGTCAAGAGTACTCGGATACCTAGACGTGCATGTATGAAGAAGTTAATGAACCTGAAAGAAGCGAAAGAGGTATGTAAGGATCGTGACACTTGGCGATCTGTTCTCTCTGGCTACCCCGTTAGGGATTGTGCGTGACGATAAGTAAGTAAGTAAGTAAGTTTATTATCAGTGTTTTTTATTATTTAGTACCTGGATGACCGAGCTTTCCACGGTTTTTTTTAAATTATATTTAGATACAAATTACATACTGATGAAACATGAATAATATTTTTTGATCTTATATATACGAGGGTGGCACTGAAAATTTCGGGAATCAAGGAAGTGACACAACATTACTATTTAAAAATATATTTATTGCTTTTCGAAGTATTCTCCGCGAAATTTGACACATTTTGCCATACGATGGAACCAATCATTGAAGCAACCATTCCATTCGGAAGTTGGGGTCTCCAAAATGGCCGTTTTGTAGGCGTCCACAGCTTCTTCAGGTGATGAAAATCTCTGTCCACGCAATTTATTATTTATTTAAGGGAAAGTATAGAAATCATTAGGGCTTAGGTCGGGGCTGTACGGCGGATGGTCTAATAATTCTATGTTTTCTTGCTCTAAAAACTTTTTTGTTTTGTGTGCGGTGTGAGAACTCGCATTGTCGTGATGGAGGATGATGCGGCGGTTGCAGTTCTCCTTACGGAGTTCAGAAATGAACTGTGGCAAACAAATGCTAGCTAGATAGAGGAATAGTCGTAACATGGCCGGTTTTGGAGACAAACGTGGCCACCATTTTTTTGCAACACTCCGTGAATGAACAATTTTTGTTGGCTTTAACTCATTTTCGAACATCCAAACTCGTGACTGGTTTTTTGTTTCAGGTTCGTACGCATATATTCAGGATTCGTCACCTGATACGATGTTGTATAGGTACAGCATTTGAGGATCCTGCGTGGAATCTTTTGAGAGTTCTGACGCACCAAGTAACGCGAGCCGCTTTTTGCTCTTCACGGAGCGAATGCGGTATCCATCGGGAAAACAACTTTTTCACACCTAATTGTTCACGCAAGTTATTTGTCTTTGACTCATGCCAATGTCTAAAGTTGCCTGAATTTCGCGGTATGTTACATGTCGATCTTCCTTAATCAGCTTACGCACAGCATCGACGTTTTCTTGGGTGACTGCAGTTTTTGGACGACCTCGACGGAGATCATAACTGAGCTTGACACGTCCACGTTGACATTCAGCAAACCAGCGATAAATTGTGGTTTTGGATGGGGTTTCATCACCAAATGCAGAAATCATCCGGTCAGCACATTGTTTTTGTGTTAAACCACTTCGAAAGTCACAATAAATCATCGCTCTTGAATTTTCTCGAGTAAATTCCATTTTCACAACGACTAAACAAGTTTGACAAAACCTTGTGACAAGACCCAGAATCTTTTTTTAAATAAGTAAATGGTATTCGATTTTTAAAACCAAGGAGTTTCCAATTAAAATTTTTTTTAATATGACAGGAACAGTGGAAATATTCCATTCCCGATACTTTTAGTGCAGCCTCTGTATACAAGAATTGCTCGTTTAAAGGTATAGGCTTTTGTCAGGTATAGGATTAGACAATTTCTACCTACAATGGGAGAGTTTCATTGAGTCTTCGAGAGTGTCCATTTTGATTCAAACAAAAAAAAAATACGAACAACTTACTTTTTAAATTAAGGCCCGGTTTTTCAATGGTCAAAAAGTTATCGATCAAATAATGAGTGTCAATTACTGTCAAGTGTGATCTGACTGAATATTATTTTTAATATGCTTATGCTGTATTTTATTTAATGAAAACTTAACTGGCGATTGAAAAATCGGACCTTCAGTAAATTTTGCATCGTATATCATAGGTTAAAGAGATATTTAGTGTAAGAAACCCTTAATTTTCTGGTAATTAAAATCTATGGCGTAAGTGTAGGTAAAAACCTTTTTCTCCTCCGTAAGTTCACTAAACATACAGCCGAAAAAATCATATGTATGTGGTATGTGCAGTTCACACGTGATAGAAGTGAAATCTTCAGAAAATTTTGAGCAAAATAGCTTTGTAAAAGCGCCATTTACTTAATTCTTTAGGTAGTTATTTTATCGAAAAAAAATTTATTGACTCTCAACGTGGCACGTAAAATAGCCTAAACACTACTAATTTAATATGTGGATTGTTATAAATAGATTATGTATGATAATTTAATTTTATATGGTTAATTTTATTTATTTAATAAATTTGTTATTTTTTAATTTAGCAATTATAATAACCATCTTAAAGCACCGCACAAAGAAGATACCGAAATAATTGGAAACACTGTATACTCATTCTATCTCATTATTTCGCAGGTTAAGTCATAAATATGTATACGTTTGCCTCTTTTTACTGTCGCTTTTTCGTTTCATCGAATTTTAAATCGCAACGATTCTGCAAAGTTTTTACTTCAAAAATATCGCTAATGACACAAAGCTCACCTTGGTCATCGAAGCCATGCGTCACTTCATGCCCCATAATGGCGCCGATAGATCCGTAGTTTATTGCTCTGCCACAGAAAAAAGCAAATCAAATGTAATAAATATACTTAGCAATTTTATTGTACATATTGTGGTCATACGTGTAATGAGCACAATATGTACAATAAAATATATATAAGCACATAATAACATTAAAGTTAATTGTGTGTTATGTATTATCACCAACGACACTACAGCTTATCACACACGCAGTCCTAAGGCAAAGGCCTAGGGACTATAGACTGTAAGTTTTTGTTGGACGTGTGGAGACTCTAACTTTACTTTTCACTTTGTAATATGCAGAATGTAATATGTCCCAGTCCACTGTTCAACGCAATAGATGCCCAAAGGGAGACACGTATACCATCTGCATTCATCTAATCCTTTCAATTTCTAGATAACATCTTTCAACAATGAAAACGGCTTTTCTATTCTGCAAATAACTAACAATTGATGATCTTTCGTTTTTTGCCGGTGCTTTTGAGGTGTATATTCTTTATTTGATTGATAATGATGCTGTTGGCATCAATTTACAAACATTATCAAAATTAATCAGAACTTATCACATAATCTCCCCCAAAAAGTGCCAATAATCACAGTCCTGAGCCACTTGCATCCATTGACTGCCTGCATCTCTTACTAGGTCATCACTCTATCAACCAGTACGTGTTGCCAGTGATGACATGAATCTGAGCATCACATAGCCCATCGGATTAGTACGCTGAAGTGGCAATGGGAGAACCATATAGCTCGAAGAACCGACAAACGATGGGGAAGAAAGGTTCTCGAGTAACAACCTCGTACCGGTAAGCGAAGTATAGAGCGTCCCCCCACTAGATGTAGTGACGACCTGGTAAGACATGCTGGAAGTCGATGGATGTGGGTGACTCAGGACCGTAGTTTGTGGATTCCTTGGGGGGAGGCCTATGTTGAGCAGCGGACCTGTGAAGGGCTGTAATGATGTTTTTTTATTTATAAAATAAAAAATAGCATCATTACACGCTGTGGATGCTGTGGCCCATAGACGTCTACATTTATTACGGTTAAAATTCAAAAGGCAAATGCGTTGTTACCCCTGAGGGCTAAGATGGATGGCTCCTGCCCCGGTCGAGTCGGCCCATTCGTGCTACAACCATAATATAGTAGCAGCTCGGCTCTATGACGTTATAAGTGATAATAAAATACGGAAAATTCGCTCCTATGATCAAAATATGAAGATCGGACGGGCCCCTAGCATACGTTATGTTTAATTGGATATAATATAATTTTACGTGTTATTATAATGTACATCAGAAAATATAATGTAACGATAGATGTACCTAAGTACTAATTATTTTTATTTATTTTTTATAATTTAATCTTGGGTTATGCTGATACTTACTCGATTCCGTTTCCGTAAAATGGCGGCTGTAGGATTCCGGCCGGGAACGCTGTAAACAATACAATTTATCACTGCCACAAGAATTTATTATATTTACGCGAACACTACACATTGATTAAATGTTCTCGGCGAAATGTTCTCTACAACACTTTTTGTAATAAATTCGATTCATGGAAATACAAAAAATGTAAAAATGTATTAACTAACTTATTACCTATCATGACAGTGTTAATAATCAAAACTACTTTTCTTACGGATTTTATCGCGTTTTATTTATTTTACGTAGGGTATTAAAATAAAATAAATTAAACGCGATAAAATCCGTAAGAAAAGTAGTTTTGATTATTAACACTGTCATGATAGGTAATAAGTTAGTTAATACATTTTTACATTTTTTGTATTTCCACGAATCGATTTCATTACAAAAAGTGTTGTAGAGAACGTTTCACCGTGCAATGGGGGCCTGAGACAATATATCAACATATTTCATCCCATGGGTGTCGAAGTATGCTTTGAAGTATGCTAGGAATATGTTAACGTTACGACTTATCAAAAGTCCGCTGCTATTCCCATCGAAACCGCAGTATATTTTTCTAGTTGTTATTAGGTAGGAATCTACCTATTTTAGTTTGCCTCTTGCGCCTCTTACAACAAATATCTCATAATGTATTTTACTTACTGACTGAGTTGAGGGTAGCCGAATAAAACGCGTTTACAGTTGTAGCGGTCGCCACCCATCTGTAACGGAATTTAATATTTTATTATAACGGCCGTTTTGTAAAGATTAAAATAGTAAAGTATAAAGCTTAATTACATTTTTTAAAACAGTACTAATAAACTATCAACATTGATGGTCTTGATTTTTGTACTGACAACATTTCCTACTACAAATTGAATTATACAGAGTTGAGTAATAGTTGCTTACAAATTTTCAATTATGTGCCATGATTTGCTACTATTATAGATTTGTTTTATATACTATACGTGATTGTTGTTACTACCATCTGGTAAATTATATGCGATAACAATCTGTTGTTTCGATACAATTAACTATAAACTATGTTTTCTTTGCTTAAAACAATGCATTATTGGCTGTGGTGTTCAACCATCCAACATTTTATATACCAAAAATAGATACAATTGAAAATTGCTGTGCGAAAGTTAAGAATACATTTATATAGTAGAACATTAGCATACTTATTACCTGTTCCTGTCCGGTTTCTCCCTAAGTGTCTCCAAGGACTTCTTCACGGCCGCCCAAGTCAGGTTTAGATACGTGTCGAACAGGTTACCCTCGATCACATGAGCCTATAATCCAAAATTTATAATTCAAATGTGGATATTTTGGGATGCAGTAAAACTGCAGTTTGTTTGGGATACAGTAAAGTTAAAAAAAGTTATTCGACTACACATAAAAACAAGTAAATAAAATTAAAGTGCCTGATTGTAATATCGAAATAACTGCCATATATTGAGGTAAGGGATGCATGGCTCTACGACATGAATAATCACTTTTAATAATGTTGTCTGTCTGTCAGTATGTCTGCCCGGGTTTATCTTTGATATGGCTGAAATTATTGTAATTGTTGCGCGCTATAATTAGCGCCTGGTATGTGGTGGCTGATTATAAGCGCCATCTAGTATCAAGCTGCAGGAATATATAATATCTTGACGCTCCGTCAAGATCTTTCTAGAACTCTCCCACTAGCGCCATCTAGTATCGAATGGAAGAACTAAGCTTTCTAGAAAGCTCCATACTCGAACTTTCTGCACCTGGTCAGTTGGGGGCCGGTATTTGCTGGAACATTCTGGATGTTTCGGTGAAAAAGGCCTGTTTAAAGCCGTTGAGGGCCGCGAACGGAGCAGTATTGAATTTGCGATACGAGCGAAGCTTTCGGAACGAAATAAAGTGAACCGAATTGTTAAGTGTGATAAATTATCAGTGTGATTTAAGTTTTAATTATTGTTCAGTAATTAAAGTGTCAATTTAGGTAATTCAATCGGCAGTTTTAATTGTCACGAACCCTAAGCTCGTAACATAATGAAACTTCACAAACAAGTACTTAAGGTCGTGCAACCAGCTTGTGTTTTCTATTACCATACGGATCAACTACGTTCTTTTCTTTTAAAATTATTAATTCAAATTATAACTAAACCTACTTAATTTATAGTTATAAATTATAATGCATGCTGTGTTTACTAGTAAGTAGTCACTACACTTAGCTTAGGAAACTTTTATGTTATTTAATATTGTTATTGTGTAAGTTGACAGTTAGTAAGTCATGTGAATAAAATAAAATAAAATAAAATAAAACAATTAGAGAGCAATTCTAGGAGTGATCTTTTATCCGAAGACTTTAGAAAACACAAGGAATCTCCTATCTTACGTAAGTGTGCAACTTTTTTTTAGTATATATTGATTATTTTCCCAATAAATAGAGGTTAGAAATACATAAAAGAAAGAGACGGGAAATAAATTTGACGCAAGGTCGTTCGTTACCGTGTAACGACGGGCGCATTCCGGACATATATGTGGTGATTGCTGGCCTAATTATGTTTGTTTTACTTACTTTTTTGTCCTCTTTTTATTATTTTAATCACGCTATCTTTTTTACATCATTCGGCAGTGTGGTGAAATGTATGATGAATGAAATGTGTGTGATTGTATGCCGCCAGTGTGTTTGGAGCTTGAAATATGGTATAATAAAGTTATATACTTAATTAAAATAAATTTCAAATAATGTTAACAAAGTGCGCACATTAATAATAATAGCGTTTTTTAGCTACATTAAACAAAATAGTGTTAGATTGTCGGAAACATCGTTCGCAGTTTATAAAACAGAGAACTAGTTTTCTCGACTACTCGTGGTCGACTTAAGGAGTTACGGAGATTTGGCCGTAATTTAGTGCGCAATGTATTACTGTAGTGCCTGTGTAGTTAGTTTTTTAGTACACTCTTTGGTATTGTCAGTAGTCTGTACAACATGTTAACATACATATTACTTTAAGGATGATTATAACGCTATATTTCTTTATTTACCCCTCTGTAATGACAAGTTTTTATTATTATTCGCTATATAAATTGATATTGTTTAAAAAGGCAAAGTATCGATATAAATATCGATACCGCATTCATCTATGACCAATTGTATTTGAGAACTGTTATAGCGGATCTTAAGATTAGTTCATTCATTTGTTCCTGTATAGGGTAGTTATATATTCTTCGTTCATTCCATAGACGAGCGCATTCATGTTATAATCTTCAAGATAGTAACTTGTGTAGAATAAATCTGTGTCAATCCTTTAAATCCGAGTTTATTTTATTAGTCTAAAAGTAAACTTTACAAACCGGTGTTTTATTGTATAAAATACTTTGAAAACTGGATTTGCTGGGTTTCTTGCTGATTCTTCTCAAGACAGAGTTTTTTTTTTACTTTTAAAAATGACAATAAGAATTACTAGTAATGTATTGTAATATTGAATAAGAAAATATATTGTATGGTGTGCTCACGTTGTGGTAGTGGTTGTCAAGCTTGCGCGTGTCGAGCAGCCAGGCGGGGAAGCCCACGAAGTTGCGGATGGCGCGCAGCTTGGCGAGCGTGCGGCGCCGCGTGCTGCCGTCCATCCAGTCCAGCCGCGCCGCCGCCGCGCCGAACGCCGCGCGCACGTCCTCCACCATCTCGATCGCCTGCGGCCGCACACGCATTACAGCCGTGCTGCCATGCCGCTTGTAACACGCATGGCAGGACCACTCCACAGAACACCACAGTGAAAGAATCAGACTAATGCAGCTGTGTTTCGTATAGTGTCAGTAGAGAACCAGTGATCATTTTTACTGGCAAGTCATTTCATCTTAGTCGATTTGATTGATTGTTGATTTAAAAAAATCTCTTGATAAAAATATGCCGTCGTGTGTACTTAGATATTGCACAAATAATTCAACAAATGTCAGTAAAAACCAGGGTATTACTTTTCATCGGTTAATAAGATACTTGATCAATAAAAAAGTATTATAAATTAATAATAAAACAAATTATTCCTAAGACGCCATCTTGTGTCATGAAATACAGATTATGAAATTAATTTGTTCAGATTCAACATTTTTTTTGTAGAAACATATATGAGTTATCATAATTAGGCCAATTTTTAGGGTTCCGTAGTCAACTAGGAACCCTTATAGTTTCGCCATGTCTGTCTGTCCGTCTGTCCGTCCTCGCTTAATCTCTGTGACCGTTAGCACTAGAAAGCTGAAATTTGGTACCAATATGCGTATCAATCACGCCGACAAAGTGGTAAATAAAAATATAAAAATTGGAAAAAAATGTTTTATTAGGGTGGCCCCCCTATATGTAAAGTGGGAAGTGATTTTTTTTTTAATTTCAACCCTAACGAATGATATATTGTTGGAAAGGTATTTAAAAATGAATAGGGGTTTACTCAAATCATTTTTTGATAATGTCAATAATTTCGGAAATAATCGCTCCAAAAGTAAAAAACAATGTGTCCCCCCCCCCCTTTAACTTTTGAACCATAGGTTAAGAAAATATGAAAAAAATCTGAAAAGTAGAACTTTATAAGGACTTTCCAGGAAAATCATTTTGAACTTGGACGGAAACAACAGTACCCACTACCGGGAGCAGTTGCAGGAGCGCGCCTTTAAACTCATAAGTGGGAACACTTATTGTGACGGACGGGAAACTACGGAACCCTACACTGAGCGTGGCCCGACACGCTCTTGGAGAGTTTTTATATTTAAATCTCATTCCTTTATATTATTTTAGGTTTCCACATCATAGTTATAGTGGAATAAATTCGTCCATTTTTAACTGTAACGTGCCCAGCATTTATGAACGATGCTTATTCTAATTTAAACAAATATATTTGTAATTTCAATTTTATATTAATGAGTTTTGTTAAACATACATTTAGTATGTTTTTTATATTTGACATAGATACCTTTTAAAATATTCAGATAAAAATATCATTAAAATGTAATTGTGATATAATATTAAGTAATATAATGTTAAATAAACAAGTATTATACACAAAATAAATGACAAAATTTGAAAATTATTCTCGATATAATTTACCTATTTAACAATACAATATATTATTACCTACTGATCGTTCTACCTATAATGATTTCTTAAATTTACGCGAACACTACACATTGAATAAAACTAAATTTACGGATTGTATCGCGTTTATTTAACCGATTTTACTTATTTTTAATTCCCGACGTTTCGGGTGCTTCTTACTGCTCCTGTAGATCCAAGATTCTACAAGCGGTACGTAGACGACACTTTCACAATTTTACCATGTGACAAAGTAACTGCATTTTTAAACCACCTCTATAAACTCTAAAATACAGTTTACAATGGAGTTAGAGGCAAATAATTCTTTAGCTTTCCTAAATGTTTTAGTCATTCGAAATCCTGATATACACTAGGTATTGGTCACACTGTGTTTTTTTTTATAGGATAGGGTGACAAACGAGCACGCAGTCCACCTGATGGTAAGTGGTTGCTGCGGCCCATAGACATCTACATCTAACCTCGATTACAAATCAAAATGCAGATGCGTTGTCACCCGTGAGGACTAAGATGGAAAGCCTCGTTTCCAGTAAAAGGGTCTCCGGTTCTCTACACTCACCATACGAAACACCGCAGCATTAAGCTACTATTTCACGCTGGTATTCTGTGAGAGCGTGGTCCTTTCCCGGTCGAGCCGACCCATTCGTGCTACAACTATACTAGTAATATAACTGCAGCATGGCTCTACCACGTATAATAATGTATAGAAAAAAGGCCCATACCAACCGATATTTAAATGGTGAATCTCACCATCATCCTTCACAGTTAGCTACCGTGGATAAATCTTTGTTTCAGAGAACACGAGGGATCTGTGACAGAAAACATCTGGCCGCTGAGCTACAGCATGTCAAGCAAGTGTTGCAAGACAACAAGCTTCGGGTCCCGCGCCTACGTCACAGTGACCGAGTGAAGCCGGCCACAGTCGAGCGTGTGCCTGCTGTACTACCATATGTTAAAGGTGTCACAGATAAGATTGGCTACATCTTGAAGCGAGCTTCCATTAAAACATACTACAAGCCGCCGAAGAAGATTAGTCAATTTTTACCATCCGTCAAGTGTAATATCCCTCTACAAGATGCAGGAGTGTACAAGTTAGATTGTGAATGTGGTCTCTCTTACATAGGTCAAACAGAAAGATCCATAAAAACCAGCGTGAAAGAACATATAGCTGACGTGAAGCACCGACGCTCCGGGAAGTCTGCAGTCTGTGAACATGTTCAAGATCGTCCCCACCATTACATCAGATTTGATAAACCACAAATCCTCGCAAAAGAACACCGATTCCTACCAAGGATGATACGCGAGGCTATTGAAATTAAAAAACATCCAAATTTCAATAGAGAAGATGGTTGGGTGCTACCATCTGCTTGGGATCCTATAATTAACAAAATTAAACCCAAACCCAAGCATACCACTGCAAGACTTCAAGATACTGTAAGTTCGTTTTGCGTAAATCGGACCAAAAATTAATATTCAAAAACTGAAGGCAGCCGGGCTAACAATGACATTGGGACGTCAAACATCTCAGTCCCCCCTCCCCCTGTGACCATGGTTGCTGTAAAGCACCCAAAACGTCGGGAATTAAAAATAAGTAAAATCAGTTAAATAAACGCGATAGAATCCGTAAATTTAGTTTTATTCGACGTTCTACCTATGTTTATTCTATGATAACAAAATCAACCGCGCGAACACAGAGTAGAGCACATGTTTTGTTTGAAATAGCTGTTCTGGTACGTAAGTACATATTATTGCTTCAATGGAAAATACAATTGATTTCTCAATTTCTGAATAATTATCATACCGTTGGCATAATTTCACCGCAGACACAGATAAGAATAACCTCTTTTACTAAGAATTTGAATTATACACTTCTTTTTTTTTAATACAACTCCTTTTTGTATAGAAGTCCGTCTGAGTAGGTATCACACCCTTTCACATTTTTCTGTCGCTAAATAGTAGTTATTATAATCCACTCTGAAGAGTATTATAGAAAAGGTTAAATACAGCTTTACATCTTAGCCTTCTCTATTAAAATTTCGAAAACGTTATAATATAAAAACAGCAAATAACTGACTAAAATTATTAATCAATATTAATTTTATCACTCCGTGTCCATGTCTTTCTTCCAGTATTTAATAAAATTATATGTCAGATTTAGAGTTATTTCCACTATACACCGCACGCTAACGCATCAAATTGCAGAAACAAAAAATCGCGGGAGTAGGGGGCTATAATGTATAATGCAAGCTATAACGTACAACATTGAACCGGATCCTACTCCATCTACCTTCATCCATCAGCCAAACTAAACCCGAACCTGGTACAAACAACAAAGAAAATGAGCATTTCGTTCCAACGCGTGCGTTTCCCCAGAAATTGTTCGACCATACTCAAAGGCAGGTCCTAGAAAAGCAGCCAGAATCATCAGAAGAAAAAGGAAAGCTGCTATTCTAACAGACACTCCCGAAAAGAACGCATTGCAAGAGGAACAACATAAAATTTCGAAAAAATTAAGAAGCTAAAGAAGAACATTAAGTACTTTTCTTTCTTTTATTATCAATGTTAAAAACGCTAATGTCAATTTTATATGAATCAAAATAGTTGGTGTCATGTCGGTCAAATGACACCAGTGACTACTAGTTCAATGTTACCGCATTTTTACACATATAAATAAAATTTAGGTATATCTGTCATAGTGTAACTTACTATCTAACTAAATATCAGTCTTTTATTAAGATCAGGGGGTTCTTTGCATGTCACTAAGACGTAAATAATCATGTTTGTCTGTTTGTTCGTGTTAATATATGGAATGGTCGAACTGAACTAATAAAGAACAATGTTAGAAGTGGTTTAGGCTCTATTTATTTATAAAAATTTTGCAGTTTTTTTGTGAAATCGAGAAATTGATAAAATAAATGGTCGTTGATAATAATCATTCTAATCCAAATGATTACATAAATTACATTAATAAATATCACTTAAGCGAAGCTGGGGCAGCTTGTTAGTATTTTAAATAACTCTTACTCATTTTTGTACGTGTGATGTATATGACACAGAAGCCCAAGTCTCGAAGTAAGGAAGAAACTTTGATCCAGGGTCCATTTGTAACAACATAATAATGTAAGCAATGTAAATTGTAATGTTCGTCGAAGTGTCGCTGTAGCTGAAGGTGAGGTCGAAGTTTTTTTTAGATTAAATTAGAGTGCGGAACGAGCACACAGTTCATCTGATGGTAAGTGGATGCTGTGGTTCATAGACATCAACATTTATCCTCGATTAGGAATCAAAACGCAGATGCGTTGTCTCACTGCTGAGGAATAAAATGGATTGCCTTATTTCCAGTATAACGGGTTTTCTATAATCATCATACAAAACGCAGCAGCACTAAGGTGCTATTTCACGCTGGTATTCTTTGAGGAGCATAAATAAATTTAATATAGCTGCAGCGTGGCGCTACCGGCGAGTAACACCGCAATAACGTGAACATATAGGGATAAATAAGGCAGTACCTTCTGACGGGAGTGCTGGTCGAAGTGGCGGTTGACGTAGGCGTAGCTGAGCGCAAGGCCGAAGTTGGCGTTGACGTTGGCGGCGCAGCTCTTCCAGCGCGGCGCGCGCGCACGCAGCCCCAGCACCGCGCGTGAAAATTCGAACCCGAGCGAGCGAAATCCGCTCAGCGTCATTGGCGCCACCGTCGAGAATACGCTCCACCACACGAATCGTTCTGAGGACCGCATACACACACATCAAAATTTATTTATTTATTTATCGCAAAATCGCAAAACTAATTCCAGTGCATCAGAATTGAATGATGTAAATAGTACAACTAAATCTAAAGTATTAAATTTAAACAACGGGAATCGTACAGCAGAATCCGATGCATCAGATTAGAACAATAGGAATCACACAGCTAATTCCATTGAATCAGATTTGAATGATGTAAATAGTAAAACTAAATCTAAACTAACAAATTTGAACGACGGAAATCGTACAGCTGAATCCGATGCATCAAATTAAAATAATAGGAATTGCACAACTAATTCCAATGCATCAGAATTGAATGATGTGAATAGTACAACTAAATCTAAAGTATCAAATTTAAACGACGGAAATCGTACAGCAGAATCCGATGCATCAGATTAGAACAATAGGAATCTCACAACTAATTCCATTGAATCAGAATTGAATGATGTAAATAGTAAAACTTAATCTAAACTAACAAATTTGAACGACGGAAATCGTACAACAGAATCCGATGCATCAGATTAGAACAATAGGAATCTCACAACTAATTCCATTGAATCAGAATTGAATGATGTAAATAGTAAAACTTAATCTAAACTAACAAATTTGAACGACGGAAATCGTACAGCAGAATCCGATGCATCAAATTAAAATAATAGGAATCACACAACTAATTCCAATGCATCAGAATTGAATGATGTGAATAGTACAACTAAATCTAAAGTATCAAATTAAAACGACGGAAATCGTACAGCAGAATCCGATGCATCAGATTAGAACAATAGGAATCGCACAACTAATTCCATTGAATTAGAATTGAATGATGTGGATAGTACAAATAAATCTAAAGTATCAAAGTTGAACAATAAAAATCATATAACAGAATACAATGCATCAGATTTGAATAGTATGGTTCGTACAATTAAATCAATGATGGTATTATGAAACCAATAAGAATAAAATTAAATACGAAAATCACATCACCATCTGACGTATTTGTGGTAATATTATTTGCGTAATTATAAGTTAAGATTATATAAATAACTTTACCATAATACTAGAGGCAATGGATTTCAAGCCTTAAATTTAACATTTTTATGTTACTAATACATCTTCTAATTCTTTTATCACTCATATGTATACTGAATAACCATGTGAACGGGACATGAGAAACCTATGGCACTGATATTTTACAAAAAGTAAAAACAAACATTTTGAATTAAATAAATAAATTAAAATCTATCGAAATTCAACTTATATCTTATATACTATTATATACTTTACGAACGGCAACAAAACAATAAATTTACTGGGCATCTTTGACCTTCTCACTTAGCAAGGTCATAGGCTCAAGGGCAAAGAGCAAAGTAATTGTTAAAAAAAATTTCAAACGTTTAATTCAAAACTTTTGTTTTATGTCACTCTCTACTCCGTTCACATGTTACACCCTTTTTTCCAGACGGTAAAAAAGGTCATCAAGTATATTCTTTTAATTTTTATTTTCTGATAAGTTGTAGCATTTTTCAGAACAGGTTTTCGTATTTGGATAAATAGTTTTGAACTCACCAACAATGACAGGTTCCGTGTCGTTGAGCAGGACCGCTAACTTCTGCAGATATGGAAGGTCCATAACTATGATGCGATCGCTGTCCGGTTGCAGCACCACGCTGGTGTTAGCGAACACCAGCCGCAGATACAGATCCCAATCGTGCTGTAATATAAAGGCTACTGTATCAGTGGCTGCAATATTTGAAGTATTATATTATATTAATAATCATGATATTGTCTGTTTAAAAGACTTGTTAAAACGCACTACATTTCACTTTATAATAATAAAAAACTAATATGCATGCAGATTTGAAAACTTTTCAGGCAACGGTGCAGGACAGGGTATGTTTCCCCACCGCATTAAAGTATGATATTGAAAAGCGTATGCTTGTTTCAATTCTATGTTAATTGAAGATAGTAATAATGCTGAAACAATCGTATCTTCAACGCATCTGTTTTTGAACGATGTGTTTGTTTACACAACAATATATATATATATATATATATATATATATATATATATATATATATATATATATATATATATATATATATAGCTTCTGGAGGATATATATATATATATATATATATATATATATATATATATATAGATATATATATATATATGTATATATATATATATATATATATATATATATATATATGCCTCTCAACCTGCCACCATTACCTTACAAACATTGAGTTATACAAAACTACAAAAGCCACAGAATAAATACAGTAGAACCTCGATAAGATAAAGACCAAGGGAAACGTTAAATAATTTGAGTTATTGAGGTTTTTACTTACTAAGGGTTTAAGCTTGGGTTTAAGTTAAGGAGTTTTTATTGGGTTATATTTGTACTTAAAGAGGTTAGTTTATGAGCTTTGTTTAAAAATAATATACTCACATAGATAGACGAGCTAGGAAAAATGCAAATAAAACTTTTAAATGTTACATATGTACATACGTCCTTTATTTTAGGTTTAAAGATACATTTATTCAAGTTTATTTTATTCTACATACAAAAGTCGGCAATATTTTTTGTTTGAAACTAACACTTTCTATATCCATTTTATTTTCGATAACAAATAAAGAAGAGCAATATCATCCTCTGTGTATCTGCATTGCTCTAGAAAAGATCGTAAAAAATCTCTATAAAAAAGCTAATGATACAATTTTTTTATAGAAGAGGGGGCAAACAAGCATGCGGCTCACCTGATTTTAAGTGACTACCACCGCCCATGATCAACCGCAACACCAGGAGAATTGCAGGTGCGTTGCCGGCCCTTTAGAAGGGAGTAAGCTCTTTTCTTGAAAAGTCCCCAGGTCGTATCGGTCCGGAAAAATCGCCGGTGGTAAACTATTCCACAGAGAGGTCGTACGCGGAAGAAAACTCCTTGTGAAACGTACAGATGGTGTGAATGGTATCGGGACGTTTGCCGCGTAGTGCGTTCACGAAATTTGGCGTCTGGGATTAATCCGAACAATTCCTCAGAGTACTCCCCATGGTATATGCGAAAGAAAATGCAAAGAGATGCAACATCTCTTCGCAGCGCCAGTGAATCGAGCCGATCGGAAAACACTCGGTCGTCGACGATTCGAGCCGCTCTGCGCTGGATACGGTCAAGTGTAAGGAGCTGGTACTGGGGAGCCCCAGCCCAGAGATGGTAACAGTATTCCATGTGTGGCCGAACCTGCGCCTTGTAAAGTAGCAGGCGGTGTGCCGGCATGAAATACTATCCCACTCTGCTGAGCACGCCAGCTTTTTAGAGGCCAATTTGGCCTTCTCTTCCAAGTGACCACGAAACTGCACGTCACTCGATATGTCGACGCCGAGGATTGCGATACTAAATACAATTAAGTTACTGTACTTAGAACTTAGTGTATTGTTTACATTTGAAGCCATTTGGTAAACATGTGTAAGCAATAACAATACAACAAACAGGGAACCTTTATTGTTTGTACATTCATTTAAAACGACTCATTGATAGATGATTGAAATTGCAAAGGTCGTCTTCGTTACTACTTGATTTACTGATGTGCGACGCCCAAATCGTTGAAGTTATAGAGGGTTTGTATTTTAAGTAAAAGAGGTTTTGGACCCCGAGCGAAAGGGTTTTTTTTTTTTTTTATAGAAGAGGGGGCAAACGAGCATGCGGCTCACCTGATGTTAAGTGACTACCGCCGCCCATGATCAACCGCAACACCAGGAGAATTGCGGGTGCGTTGCCGGCCCTTTAGAAAGGAGTAAGCTCTTTTCTTGAAGGTCCCCAGGTCGTATCGGTCCGGAAAAATCGCCGGTGGTAAACTATTCCACAGAGAGGTTGTACGTGGAAGAAAACTCCTTGTGAAACGTACAGTGGTGGACCGCCAAGCATCCAGATGGTGTGGATGGTATCGGGACGTTTGCCGTGTCGTGCGTTCACGAAATTTGGCGACTGGGATTAATCCGAACAATTCCTCAGAGCACTCCCCGTGATAGATGCGATAAAATACGCAAAGAGATGCAACATCTCTTCGCAACGCCAGTGAATCGAGCCGATCGGAAAGCACTCGGTCGTCGACGATTCGAGCCGCTCTGCGCTGGATGCGGTCAAGTGGAAGGAGTTGGTACTGGGGAGCCCCAGCCCAGAGATGGGAACAGTATTCCATGTGCGGCCGAACCTGCGCCTTGTAAAGTTGCAGGCGGTGTGCCGGCATGAAATACTGTCCCGCTCTGCTGAGCACGCCAAGCTTTTTAGAGGCCAATTTGGCCTTCCCTTCCAAGTGACCACGAAACTGCACGTCACTCGATATGTCGACGCCGAGGATTCCGATACTGGCTGAGGCAACTAGGGGAGTGCCTTGAAACTGAGGGGATACGACAAAGGGGTTCTTTTTAGCGGTTAACGCGCAAACTTGTGTCTTCTGGGGGTTAAACTGGACTAGATTTAGTCGTCCCCAATCCGAGACTCTGTTCAGCAAAGACTCGACTTCAGACACAAGTTTGTCCCGGCACTCGGAGACGTTTTCCCGAGAAATATTGGCTCGGCCGGTGTAAAGAGCATCACCAGTGCTGTCATCTGCATAGCAATGAATGTTACGGGTATGCAACATATCATTGATATGCAGAAGAAACAGCGTTGGCGATAGCACGCAGCTCTGTGGAACACCAGCATTAATAGGCTTGCAATCGGAGCTTGCACCGTCTACAACGACCTTGATGCTCCGATCTGCAAGAAAGCTGGTGATCCAATCGCACAATTTCTCGGGAAGCCCATAGGAAGGGAGCTTCGAAAGAAGCGCTTTGTGCCAAACCCGATTGAAGGCCTTCGCAATGTCCAAACTAACGGCCAATGCCTCCCCCTTGAACTCTACTGCCTCCGCCCATCTGTGAGTGAGGTAGACCAGAAGATCACCAGCTGACCGACCACGGCGAAAACCGTATTGGCGGTCACTAATCAGCTGGTGATCCTCAAGGTACCTCATGAGCTGGCAGTTTACAATGGACTCCATTGTTTTGGAGAACAAGGAGGTGATGGCGATTGGCCGGTAGTTGGACGGGTCTGAGCGGTCGCCTTTTTTAGGGATCGGGTGGACGAAAGCCGTCTTCCATGATTTTGGGACTACGCCTAGGGAGTAGGAGTACCGGAAAAGACGCGTTAAAACCGGTGCCAACTCTGGAGCACACGTCTTCAACACAATTGGGGGGATTCCGTCAGGCCCACTCGACTTGTGGATGTCCAGGGAGAGGAGTGCTTTGCGAACCGAGCGCTGTGTGTACTGCACTTCCGGCATGGAGCACTCACACCGCGGGATGGTCGGCGGCGTACTCCCCCCGTCATCGAGAGTCGAGTTAGACGCAAAGAAGGAGCCTAGAAGATCGGCTTTCTCCTTTGCAGTATGGGCCAGTGAGTCGTCCTCCCTGTGCAGAGATGGAAGAGATGGCTGACAGAAATTCCCCTGGACAGCCTTGGCGAGAGACCAGAATGCACGGGTTCCAGAAGGAAGGCGAACTAGTTTCTCGCCAATTCTGCCTATGTGCTCTGACTTTGCCTTGGCAATGACTCTTTTGAAGGACCTAGAGGCGGAATTATACTTCTTTTTTAGAGCGCTGGTGTTTACATCCCGGGACGCTGATGCATCAACCCAGGCTTGATAGCACTCCTGCTTATAGCATGATGCTATTTTACAGGAGCGACCAAACCATGGCTGAGATTTGCCTCCAATGGGCACCACAGAGGAAGGAATAAAAAGTTCCATACCCTGAAGTACCACATCAGTAACAGAATCCGCAACAACGTTGGGATCATCCGGCGAGAAGCAAACCCGCCCCCAAGGGTAGGATGCAAAGAAAGACCGCATCCCATCCCAATCGGCTGACCTATAGTGCCAAACACGGCGGCAGCCTGCAGAATGCAACCGCGATTTCAGCGTGAGTGGCACAACACTCCGGACCAGACAATGGTCCGAGGAGCCTAAAGGGGCGTCGACGGAAATCTGATATCCGTCCGGGTGAGAGGTCAGCAGAAGGTCCAACAGGGAAGGTGCATGATCCTCCACATCTGGAATCCGCGTAGGCGAAGTAACCAGTTGTGTCAGACCATATGCCAAGGCAAAATCATGAACAGATCTCCCCGCATGATCGGTTAAACGTGAACCAAGCCATTCGGCGTGATGGGCGTTAAAGTCGCCGAGGATCACGATCTCTGCGGAGGGGATCTGCTGTAGCAACGAGTCTGCAGCCATTTGGACGTGGTCGAAGAGTCGGTCTGTTTCGGCATTACCGCTATGGGACCTATAGAGGCACCCGTAGACGCGCGGATGGTCGTCGCTGTCTACGCGTAGCCAAAGGATGGACAGGTCCGAACCTTCAAGTCTGCCAAGGCGTCGAGAACAGATGTCCTCTCTGACGTAAACGCAAACTCCAGCCCGAGGCACAAAGGAGTGTTCCAGTTTGTACCCCGGGTAGGAGAGATACGAGACATCAGCCGGAGAGGACACCTGCGTCTCGGTCAGAAAGAGCAGAGCCGGCCTCGCCGTCTCGAGATGGTAGTGGACGGCGTTTAGGTTAGAGTGAAGTCCCCTGATATTGCAGAAATTCACGGACAGCGTGGCAGGGGTCGCCTTGGTCTTGTTGCTCCGTTTGCCCCGAGCAGTTGTAGTCTTGAGCGGAATTTCGCCCCCCCAGAATACGCGGGGCAGCCTGAGCACCCACGCTCAGAAGTGGAGAAACATGGTCGTGGATGCTCAGCGAGGGATTCTCCAGGGGTGCTGGTACCCTCCTGGGGTAGTCTATCTTTATTTAATTCCGCTACCATGTTGATGGGGGGGGGGGGGGGGGGGGTTTGGGCCTCCGGCCACCTGCACTCACCAGACGAAACGCGGAAGCAGAGCTTCCACTTCACGCCGGTATTCTGTGAGGTCGTGGTACCACCCCGGTTTGAGCCGGCCCATACGTGCAACAGCAAAGCTGCCGCATGGCTCTACCACTGTTAAACCCAAAATTTTATGAAATTATAGAGGTTATTACGTTATACAGGTTTAAGTTATCAAGGTTCTACTGCAATAGTACTACTTACGCAAAAGCACGATAATCAACCGGGAGCAGCAGCAGGGAGAGTTAAACAACTATATTAGTTGGTGCTGCTGTTGGTTTGCATATTTGATATATTATTTTGAGGATATTTTGTTTTTACTTAACTGTGTTCAATAATAATCTTTCTAATGTAAGAATCAATCTTAGAATAGACTTTTAGTACACATGAAAAGTATTGACGACTCCGTGGCGCAGTGGCTTAGCAATGAGTGGCTGCGCTGGGGGTCGCGGGTTCGAATCCCGCACGGAACAAGTATTTGTATGGCCTACAAATAATTGTTCCGGGTCTGGATGTTTGTCTTTGTGCAATTTATGTTTGTAAACTGCCCTCACGATACAGGAGAAAATCCTAGTGTAGGGGTAACGTTTTTAAAAAAAAAAAGAAAAGAAAAGAAAAGTTATCTAGTTCTTTCATAAAAAATGCTGCAATTGTTTTTTTAATAATAACTAATAAATGGAATCACCATTAATCTCCAATTAAAGCAGAAATAAAGAAACTTAATTGATCTCAGATATTCAAAATAATATTATATATGTTTAAATTGTAAACGTTTATTGTTGATCTCTTTAAATCAATTTTTTTCTGATAGGTAAGGTGTGCTTTTTTGTCCAAGAGTCTAGTAGTGAAATTGTACATACAAATACAATACAAAAAAATAGTGATTGAGTTGAGTTACCTCGTTCCATTCAGCCGGTCCACCAGCAGTTCCTTGCACGAGTTGCGACACGCTAACCTCGTGGAACAGATGTGTCCCGCTCCTTCTTACTTCCATAGGAGTCATTATCTGTACAAAGCGCGATAATGATGTGCATTCTATTCTTTAACAAGTTGATTTAAAAAAATATTCGCTCAACGAGGAAACTAAACTTAAACTTAACTAAACTAAACCAACTATCTAAAACTAACCTTACGTCACCAGATGTCGCTAGTTGGTACCAAGGTGAACTTATTTATTACACAGATAGTCGCACAGTCACACAAAAAAAATTACACTATTTTGAGCTTATTGTAAGTCACTCTATTCATCCAGACTGTGGGCAGACTATAATAAACGAAGTTACAACGATCTTCGCGTCCTGTACAATAACGCTTTCAGGGTGGTTTGGGGATGCCCCGCTTCTGCAGTGCCTCTGGCATGTTTGCGGAGGCGCGCACTGCCTGTTGTCACTCGACCATGCGTAAGCGGTGCGCGTCACTGGTGCACAGAGTGCGGGCCAGCTCCAATATTATTCTGAAAATGATTGGAGACAGATTGGACTGTCCTATCCTCCGGCATTGCTGCGACAAACATGTCCCAGTAATTGTGGGAGTGAGAAGATACTAAATAATAATTACATGCTTTTAAATCAACCAATTTTAATATGAATCTTATGTTATCTGAAATAAAATTAATAATAATAATAATAAAAAACAGTGATTTCTTATGTTTACGCGAACACTACTTGCTTGTATAATACGCTAAAAATTAGTTTTTGTTAAATGGCCACATAGTGTCATCTTGTGGGAGTGAGAAGATACTAAATAATAATTATATGCTTTTAAATCAATCAATTTTAATGATATGGATCTTATGTTATCTGAAATAAAAATAATAATAATAATAAAAAACAGTGATTTCTTATGTTTACGCGAACACTACTTACTTGTATAATACGCTAAAAACTAGTTTTAGTTAAATGATCACATAGTGTCATCATCATTGAAAAGTTGCGTATTAATTAAAAAATCCTAGTATACAATTGGGCATTATTTATTCGCGAGTATATTAGTAAATATGGTGCTCCAAAACGTATTATTTCTGACCGTGGGACCGCTTTTACCAATAATACCTTTTAAGCATTTGTTCATGAAAAGGGTATAAAGCATATTCTTAACGCTGTGTTACTCCTAGATACAACGGACAGGTAGAACGTTATAACAGATTACTGTGCAAAGAAATGCCCGGGAAATAATGCTTGGGAAATATGAATAACGCCCTATTAATTACTTGGTCCATAACATATACACAAAACACCTCTGCTGTATTCTTTGATTTTAACGCCTTTTTAACTTTTTTAATTCTTCTTCATATAGGAATATCCGTAATTGGTTCATCGATTTCTAATCTAAATAGGTAATATAAAATATAACTAATATTTCAGAAAGAAATATTATTGTCTACACTTTTCTATCAAATATCTATTTTTTTACAATAATGGTGACAAACGAGCACACAGCCTACCTGATGGTAGGTGGTTGCTGTGGCCCATAGACATCTACATTTATCCTCGATTAAGGACCAAAACACAGATGCGTTCTCACTCCTGAGGACTAAGATGGAATGCTTCGTTTCCAGTAAAAAATGGTCTCCAGATCTCTACACTCACCATACGAAATACAGCAGTATTTAGTTGCTATTTTACGCTGGTATTCTGTGAGAGCGTGATCCTTCCCCGGTCGAGTCGACCCATTACTGCTCCAACTATAATATAGCTGGAGCGTGGCTCTACCACGTATAAAATAACTTCCCGCGCCATGAACTCTGTCAAATATTTCATTTTCATCGTCATTACTAAGTGGCGCCGCTCTTGTGGCAGAAAAAGTTGTGGATACCCTCATTAAGGCGAACACTCCCTATAACGGGAGAAGCAGTGAAGTGAAGTGAATGTTCAGTACTGGAGATGAAGAAGATTAGGCTACTAGCATTTCTTTTCTAGATCATCTACAGAAAAAAGGGATCCATTAGTTGAAGGTAGTATTTTTATTCTTAAAGAGGAAATAAGAAGGTTACTTTTAATGCTTCATTTTTAAATCGTGACGCATTAATGAAGTGTACTGATCCCACCAGCTGTAAACAAAATAGCTGTCCAGGTGTACTCATTTTAGATAGTAAATTAAATCAGAACTACTAACTTGGTAGTGAAGTTTATCAAATCGTAAATTCCCGTTACTGTTTCACATAATATATCCAAAAATTTACGTATCCCATACGTACAATTATTTTTCCTAACAGCTATGCGGGTCTGATGAAACCAGTACCACAGCGACCAGTTTTATTGATATCGCTGCTATGACTACGTTATGTCACTGCTAAGCCTTTATATCTTTAATAAATTGAAAGAGTTGCTTAGCTGTGAACATTTTCGCTTCTTCTGGGCTAAGAACGTAGTTTGCCAGATGGGTGTTACGTTTGCGTATTAAGGGCCCACAATAAGTACAGAACCTGAAGTGAATCAGCACATCCTTGAGTTGCTTAGTCCCGAGATTGCCACGTGATCACATACCTTAGCCAGACTCTTGCTGAAGCTGATGATGTCGTCAGCGAAGGCGTCTGCGTCCGTGTCGGGGTCTGCGATGGCGACCACATCGCGGATGTACTTGCGGTATTGCGCCAGCTCGTACCCAAACTGTTCCGGCTTCAACAGGTACCGCTCACTGAATCCAGGTGACACTTGTTCTACCTGCATATAATGGATTGCTTTACTTTACTGTTATATACTCGTAGAAGGGTGAAGTGGCGGTGTATAATACGTTAAAAACTAGTTTTATTTAAATGGTCACATAGTGTTTTCATTCAAAAGTTGCGTTTTAAAGAAAAGATTTGCGGTTTCTAGTATATATGTTGCGTACCAAGTTACGAATAAGGCATTATTCATAGTGCCCGAGCCCGGTGTAAGAGAACCTATTAACAAAGGGTCCGCAGGTTTTATTACAGGCAACACCATGCTTTGTCATCCTGATGGGTTTTCTGTCGGTTCTTCGTAGGACAGAGGCGTTTTTCAAACCAGTAAAAAATAAAAAAAAACTATTAATAAGTACAATGTGTAAATCTATATGGAATAAAAATTGATCTATTCTCTTTTATGGGAAATGGTCTCTTATGGTAAATACAGCTTAAGACTTCTGTTAGATGGCGGTATTCCCATCTAGTTTACTGCAGACGTAAATAATATAGATATAACTAGCGATCCGCCCCGGTTTCACACGGGTGATTTCTGGATCTCTACAACTGCGCCACCTACTGAATATATACCGAATCTATGCTATCCAGAGACTCACGCAAATACATAAAAAATCTTCAAAATCTGTCTAGCTATGTAGGACGAGTTCAATGACAAGCACACGTACAGAAAATACTGGATGTTTTTTTATCGTGTCGAAAAAAAACAGTGTAACAAGTGAACGGAATAGAAGTCTATGGCACTGATATTTTACAAATTTTATTTTTATTTTAGATTAACATATTATGACATCGATCTATCAATAAATACTACCTACTAACTAATTGGGTACGTATTTTTTTAATTTCGGAAGTTTTAAATGATTTATTTTAGTAGTATAGTTGTAGCACGAATAGGTCGCATTGATCAGGGAAAGACCACGCTCTCACAGAATACCAGCGTCAAATAGTAGCTTGATGCTGCTGTGTTTCGTATGGTGAGTGTAGAGAACCGGAGACTGGGACTGAGAGACACTGAGACTTTTTTACTGGAAACGCGGCATTCCATCAAAGTCCTCACGGGTGACAACGCATCTGCATTTTGATTCGTGTATATAGATGTAGATGTTTATGGGCCACAACAACCACTTACCATCAGGTGGACTGTGTGCTTGTTTGTAACTCTATCCTATAAAACGATAAAAACAAAACAGTCCTCAGGGGTGACAACGCTTCTGCGTTTTGATTCTTAATCGATAATACCCAAATGTAGATGTCTGTGGGCCACAGCATCCACTTACCATCAGGTGGACTGTGTGCTCGTTTGTAACTCTATCCTATAAAACGATAAAAACAAAACAGTCCTCAGGGGTGACAACGCTTCTGCGTTTTGATTCTTAATCGATAATACCCAAATGTAGATGTCTATGGGCCACAGCATCCACTTACCATCAGGTGGACTGTGTGCTCGTTTGTAACTCTATCCTATAAAACGATAAAAACAAAACAGTCCTCAGGGGTGACAACGCTTCTGCGTTTTGATTCTTAATCGATAATACCCAAATGTAGATGTCTGTGGGCCACAGCATCCACTTACCATCAGGTGGACTGTGTGCTTGTTTGTAACTCTATCCTATAAAACGATAAAAACAAAACAGTCCTCAGGGGTGACAACGCTTCTGCGTTTTGATTCTTAATCGATAATACCCAAATGTAGATGTCTATGGGCCACAGCATCCACTTACCATCAGGTGGACTGTGTGCTTGTTTGTAACTCTATCCTATAAAACGATAAAAACAAAACAGTCCTCAGGGGTGACAACGCTTCTGCGTTTTGATTCTTAATCGATAATACCCAAATGTAGATGTCTATGGGCCACAGCATCCACTTACCATCAGGTGGACTGTGTGCTCGTTTGTAACTCTATCCTATAAAACGATAAAAACAAAACAGTCCTCAGGGGTGACAACGCTTCTGCGTTTTGATTCTTAATCGATAATACCCAAATGTAGATGTCTGTGGGCCACAGCATCCACTTACCATCAGGTGGACTGTGTGCTCGTTTGTAACTCTATCCTATAAAACGATAAAAACAAAACAGTCCTCAGGGGTGACAACGCTTCTGCGTTTTGATTCTTAATCGATAATACCCAAATGTAGATGTCTATGGGCCACAGCATCCACTTACCATCAGGTGGACTGTGTGCTCGTTTGTAACTCTATCCTATAAAACGATAAAAACAAAACAGTCCTCAGGGGTGACAACGCTTCTGCGTTTTGATTCTTAATCGATAATACCCAAATGTAGATGTCTGTGGGCCACAGCATCCACTTACCATCAGGTGGACTGTGTGCTCGTTTGTAACTCTATCCTATAAAACGATAAAAACAAAACAGTCCTCAGGGGTGACAACGCTTCTGCGTTTTGATTCTTAATCGATAATACCCAAATGTAGATGTCTGTGGGCCACAGCATCCACTTACCATCAGGTGGACTGTGTGCTCGTTTGTAACTCTATCCTATAAAACGATAAAAACAAAACAGTCCTCAGGGGTGACAACGCTTCTGCGTTTTGATTCTTAATCGATAATACCCAAATGTAGATGTCTGTGGGCCACAGCATCCACTTACCATCAGGTGGACTGTGTGCTCGTTTGTAACTCTATCCTATAAAACGATAAAAACAAAACAGTCCTCAGGGGTGACAACGCTTCTGCGTTTTGATTCTTAATCGATAATACCCAAATGTAGATGTCTATGGGCCACAGCATCCACTTACCATCAGGTGGACTGTGTGCTCGTTTGTAACTCTATCCTATAAAACGATAAAAACAAAACAGTCCTCAGGGGTGACAACGCTTCTGCGTTTTGATTCTTAATCGATAATACCCAAATGTAGATGTCTATGGGCCACAGCATCCACTTACCATCAGGTGGACTGTGTGCTCGTTTGTAACTCTATCCTATAAAACGATAAAAACAAAACAGTCCTCAGGGGTGACAACGCTTCTGCGTTTTGATTCTTAATCGATAATACCCAAATGTAGATGTCTGTGGGCCACAGCATCCACTTACCATCAGGTGGACTGTGTGCTCGTTTGTAACTCTATCCTATAAAACGATAAAAACAAAACAGTCCTCAGGGGTGACAACGCTTCTGCGTTTTGATTCTTAATCGATAATACCCAAATGTAGATGTCTGTGGGCCACAGCATCCACTTACCATCAGGTGGACTGTGTGCTCGTTTGTAACTCTATCCTATAAAACGATAAAAACAAAACAGTCCTCAGGGGTGACAACGCTTCTGCGTTTTGATTCTTAATCGATAATACCCAAATGTAGATGTCTGTGGGCCACAGCATCCACTTACCATCAGGTGGACTGTGTGCTCGTTTGTAACTCTATCCTATAAAACGATAAAAACAAAACAGTCCTCAGGGGTGACAACGCTTCTGCGTTTTGATTCTTAATCGATAATACCCAAATGTAGATGTCTGTGGGCCACAGCATCCACTTACCATCAGGTGGACTGTGTGCTCGTTTGTAACTCTATCCTATAAAACGATAAAAACAAAACAGTCCTCAGGGGTGACAACGCTTCTGCGTTTTGATTCTTAATCGATAATACCCAAATGTAGATGTCTATGGGCCACAGCATCCACTTACCATCAGGTGGACTGTGTGCTCGTTTGTAACTCTATCCTATAAAACGATAAAAACAAAACAGTCCTCAGGGGTGACAACGCTTCTGCGTTTTGATTCTTAATCGATAATACCCAAATGTAGATGTCTGTGGGCCACAGCATCCACTTACCATCAGGTGGACTGTGTGCTCGTTTGTAACTCTATCCTATAAAACGATAAAAACAAAACAGTCCTCAGGGGTGACAACGCTTCTGCGTTTTGATTCTTAATCGATAATACCCAAATGTAGATGTCTGTGGGCCACAGCATCCACTTACCATCAGGTGGACTGTGTGCTCGTTTGTAACTCTATCCTATAAAACGATAAAAACAAAACAGTCCTCAGGGGTGACAACGCTTCTGCGTTTTGATTCTTAATCGATAATACCCAAATGTAGATGTCTGTGGGCCACAGCATCCACTTACCATCAGGTGGACTGAATGCTCGTTTGTCACTTTATTCTATAAGAAACGCTAATCACAGTCGACAGTCTAGATATAATAATATCCTTCAGACCATGGAGGCAAATTCAACGGAGACCAGTCTCAACGGTGACCAGCTATCTGCACAGGTGGGGTTTATATTGTACGAGTGTGTGCGCAAGCATAGGTAAACTCTCCATTCCCTCAATTTCATAGTGGATCATGGATCGACACGACAGGATCGGGCGCAGAACCAACGGCTTTACGTGCTCTCCGAGGCACGGGGTGGAACACTGCCGACTTCCTGACTCCGGGTTGTTACTGGGACTCTCTTTACATTCACATCCGAGACCTCATGACCAACAATCAATTTTGCGACCACTAGACAAGCAAAGTGGTTACTACTGACAAATGCACGAGATAGTTATCACAACCATAATATATCAAAAGCCTCCAACATCCTGGAGGCTGTCCCTAAATTAATGCTATTCTGAAAAACTCACCTATGTGTTCCGGTAGCATACTATATCAACATACATAAACACTCACGCCTGTCACCCAAAGGGGTAGGCAGAGACTACGGACTTCTATTTGCCACGATCCTGACACACCTCTCTCGCCTCATTTACATCCGTATATCTATCACTCTCGTCGTAATCTGGCCCATTTTCAATATATAGCCAATTTGGTCGATAACACTCACTCATATATAGAGATAACGGTTACTGTTTCCTTCTTTCTGTATGACCAAACCACCGAAACATTCCTTTCTTAATCCTGGTCAAATCATCTTCCAAATCACACTTTTCACTTATCACACAATTTATTACCCTGTTATTCACATTCAACCAGCCATTAAAGTTGGAACTAACACAGCATTATGAATTGCCATGCGTACGTTATACCTATGCCAAAATTTAAGTAATTTACGTCTCTAATAATACAAAAATTCTGTGAATATATATATATATATATATATATATATATATATATATATATATATATATATATATATATTCACAGAATTTTAGTATTAATGAGGTATTAATGAGGTTTCTAAATTGAAGCCTATGCGAGCGGAGCCGCTGATAAAAAGTTAGTATATTATATTATTAATATACATAATATGCAATCTCTCAGGATGACGTATCACCTGACTAAGTTCGTGACTCGTCGGACCTTTTATTATCGAGATGGCCGACTTCAAGTGAAGACATGAATCAAATGACTATTGGCTTATTACAAGCGAGGAATTTTGAATTTGTTTGTGTTTTCGCAGAACTTCGTGCGCGCATTGAACCTTAACGCGAATTTATTAAGTATTTACGAGTACGTTTGTAAAATACACGTTCATGACGTTTAGATGTTTTCTGAACGAGTCTAAAATTCTCTTTTTATGTTTTGGTTTATAGGTTTATGGTGCTATAATTAAAGTGTAACATTTCTATCGCATTAAGCCAATTTTTATTGATAGAAGTGTTATCTAATCACTTAAAATTAGTAGACGTATAATGCCGTTTTTAATAGCTGTAATATAATATCGTTTTTTTTTCATATTTGATGGAAAGTTTGTATTTCGACCCTACTATGACGGATGAAAATGCCGCATTGTCTCCCGATTCAATTGACTTATTATTTTAGTACTCATGCGTCAAATTTCTAGCTCTATTGTTTTTAAACGTCAAAAGTATATGTCATGATACATTTGAAGGTACATTCATTTCGATCAAGATATGATAAAAAATAGTATACGCACAACGGGAGGAAAGTATGCCATCGCAATCCGCGTCTCGCCTTCGACTCGGATGATATGACCATGAGTTGCGATGTAATACCACGTGGGTTACTATTACATACTTTCCTCCCAAGGGCGGAATATACTATTAAAACATCATTAAAGAGAGAGTTATTACCGCAATTTTACATTAAAATTATTATTTTAAATTACGAATATTCCACATAATAAACTAGATGAGCTTTTATTACCGCTGGAAAAAATATGATGTAACATGTGAACCACAGAAATCGTAATAATATTATTACTATTTCTGTGATGTGAACGGAGTAGAAGCCTACTTATAGCACTGATATTTTATAAAAAATAAAAACAAAAATTTTGAATTAAATAAATAAATTAATTAAAATCAATTAAAATTCAAGTCATATCCACCCTAGTTTATGAACGGCAACAAAACAATAAATTTAGTAGGCATCTTTGACCTTGTCACTTCGCAGGGTCACAGGCTACGGTGGATATGATTTGAATTTCGATAGATTTTTATTAATTTACTTATTTAACTCAACTTTTTTTAAATATTAGTGCCGGCGTCTACTCCGTTCACATGTTATACTCTATTTTTTCAAGACGTAAAAAGATCATCCAGTATATAATAAGAATAAAAATATACAGCTTCAGTACATTTTGTGGCAACCGTAAGAAGCTATTATGGAATAGAATAAAATAATTATTTTATTGGTATCGATCACAAGAATACTAATTGAACGTCAGTAATGCTTTTACCACTGGTTCGGAAAAAACACATTTCTGAACATAAGCCTTCCCAACAGATTACCTCATACCATTATGAAAAGGACGCTCCGCATCCGGGTTTTTAACCTGCCGCATCTTACGAAACCCACGGGACGATAGGAGGTTGTGAATATTCTACACCGCCACTAAAATGTGACATTCTTTGGCACAAGCTGTAAGAGCATGCACTCGAAATTGTCACAGTTACAAATTTCTTTCTTTTTTAGTTATATACTAATACAGCAAAATTACGAACAATTCCAATAAACACTCCCGTACAGTGCCCACATGCCCACATTTACATACAACGCACTACATTCGCTAGGGTCGAACACTGGACCTAACATCAATTCGTTTTTTTTAAAGAATAAGGGTGACAAATAAGCACAAGGTCCATCTAATGGTAAGTGGATAGCTTATAGAGATTTACATCTAACCTCCATTAAGAATCAAAGTGCGTAATCAGACCTGAGGACTAAGATGGAATGCCTCGTTTCTTGTAAAAAGTGTTTCCGATTATCTACATTCACCATACGAAGTACAACAGCATTAAGCAGCTGTTTCCCGATGGTATTCTGTGAGAGCGTGGTCCTACCCTGGTCGAGAAGATTAATTATTGCTACAACCAAAATATAACTGCAGCATAGCTATCAGCTACTACTGCATACAAATTACCATTTTAAATTTACTATCAAAAATCTTCTTTCTAAAACGAATACACTCACCACGATACGGTTCCTGCTGGTATTTCTGACATCCTCGGCCACCTGTACACTGATCAGCACGTTTAGCCCCAGCAGCCTCCTTCCCTTCCCCGTCACCGATTCCCATGAGAAGTTAGCGCTAGCCTCTATAGGCGGCTTGGGGGTAAGTCCCAGTTTCTTCAAAATGTCCTCGATCGGTTTTATACCTTTTTCTTCTAATTTGTCTGTTTGAAAGAAAATTAATAGGTACTATTTAGATGCTGTTATTAGTAATTTAATAACTAAAAATATTAAATCGGAGTTGGATTTTTGTCGCAGAGAAAACACGTTTGACCTCGTTTTGGCAGTAATGTGGCATACAAATTCCATACTTTGTTGTTTTTGTTTTGGATTTTGATTCATTAGTTGTCTCTGTTTTTATGTAAGACCGTTATTTGTCGGAAGCCATAAGATTTTTCTGGCAATTTCAACAATTGCCCTTTATCACAACCATGAGGCGACTACGGTAAATACCAGTAATTACTGTTGGCCTTCGGTACATGGCGCTAAAACCATCAGGCGGGGAGCTACTTCAAAGATGCAACACGTCTGGTACTGGTATTGCGATTGTCAATCCATCAGCCAAGCGTGACGATTATTGCAAATACTCTGTGTTATTATTGCGAATACTCAGTTTTATAATTTAAATAAATTAGGTACTTCATAAAAATCTATTTGGTTTTACAAGGGGCAACGCAAGTGTTGAGCTTATGAAATATATTTTCAATACCTGAGAGAATTCACAAGATTCCTTAGTTATTTTTTGTGATCTTTCCACGGCTTTCGATTGTGTTCATCATGAGACTGAGTTAATGAGGAAACTACAATATTACAGTGTCAAAAGTATTGCGCCAAGACTTATTATTTAATATTTAAATAACAGAACTCAAAAAGTATTTATTATTAGTTTATTAAGTATTAAGGGTTCTTCCGGATCGGTAGTATCTATGGGCGTTTCTCAGGGCTCGATTTTTGGCCCATTTTTGTTCTTAATCTATATTAATGACTTTTCTTATCTTGTAGGTAACAATCACAATATAGTATTATTTACTGATGAATCTTAAATTTTGAAACTCAAACGGCAGTCAATAAATTGTGACAATGTAAATAATGCTGTATCGAAATTAGTACATTGCTTTAACGCCAACAATTTGCTCTTAAGCGGCAATAAGACAAAATAATAATAATAATTTTGTTATTGCGAATACTCAGATTTATTATTGGGAATACTTAGTTTTATAACTTCAAATACTCAGTTTTATTATTATATATTATATTATAACTCAGTTCTTTTATTAATATTTTGTTATTAAAACCCACTAAAAACCAATAATTCTTTCGGGCAAGGCCCATTTTCATCGGAGAATTGTTAAGGACAGAGGAAGAAGAATACTGAATTGGATCCAGAATATTTTAACCTATGTCTTACAACTTAATTAACTGAACACTTGCTGCGTAGTTCTGACTCATAAATGCTTATGCAAAAAGGGTACATGCTAAAACAGTTACAAAATAATAATAACACAGAAGATATTGTCTTTCGGTGCTGGTGAATTAAGAACTAAACAATCCAAACTCAATAATGCAAATTCAATAAACCGTTTGGTGACGGCGAATTCATCAATACTTTTCGTCCCGCAGGTATTGTAAAGTCTAAAAAGCGACTATGGGATTTGACAAAAGTTTTTATTGCTTTTGATAGATGACGGTACAACCATCCTGTTAACGTCAGGCTTAAATATACAAACTGATGATGCCAACGTTTTTTGCTCCAGTCTCCAGTCCGCTTGTCAAGCGTAAGGGTTAAGGTAAACCGACGACTACAGAGGTTAAAAATAATCCAAACTCACCGGTATCAATACAAGTTCTATACAACTTCTTCGCTTTAACAACACTCTCGGGTAGACCTTCCTTATCTTCAGCTTCGAGAAGCTCGCGTAGATTTTCGATTAACTGCTCCCGTAGCAAGGCCAGCTGGTCCCACGACGTCGACCACTCCGGCACCGGGTTTTTCTTGATCCATCCGCCGCATGCGAACTCATAAAAGTCCGTGCAAGGATCCACGTCTTTGTTCAAGGATGAAAGGATACGTGATGCTAGAATGTAGTAAGTAAAAAATTAAACTTAAAAAAATAATAATGCATTTAAAACCAAAGAACATTTTATATATATATGCTTTTTAAAAATTAAAATCAATAATATATATATATATATATATATATATATATATATATATATATATATATATATATATATATATATATATATATATATATATATAGCTTCTGGAGGATGCACTTTTATTCAATACATTTCTGAAGTTAAAGAATTTTACGCAATATCATAAGTTCAAGGCCTAAAAACTGCAAGTCTCAATAAGTTTTTTTTAAATATTAGTAATCTTATTAATTAACATTACTAATATTCCTTTTAACCACTCCTGGTAAGCTTGAAAATGCTTGTGTTAGGAGTGGTTCACGACAGTAGTCAAATGGCGGATTCGAACCCACGACCTTTTGAGTTCGCGATCCGCGCCCTGCCATTAGGCTACTGTCGCTTCAATTGCTGTTTTAGTTCCTATTTATTTTGTTGTCATGATGGTTTTCTTTACCACCAAGCAAGGACCGGTGGTGATTAAGTTTGAACCGTACGCATATAATGAAAGGGACAAAGGGAGCTCCAACCCTGTGCTACATTAAAATAGGTACAGTTACATTTAAATCTTCATCCCCAATTTTTCTAAAAGATTTTTTTCTTTAATTTCGTGTAGAACCTCTGAAGCATAAGTTATTGAATGAAAAAATCACTACCTATTTAAATCGGTCTAGCCATTTCCGAGAATTCGGCGAACTTAAATTAAAAAAAATGTACGTTTAATTGCGTGTAAACTTCTTTACAACATATCATTCTTCTTTTATTTTATGTTTTACATATTAAGTAGGTTAAATAATAGTATGCAGCCCCGGGTGAGACGTTTCAAAAAAGTAACTTTTTTTTAATACCATACTAAATTTCACTTCAAAAGAAGATAATGATAAAGAAGATAAAGAAGTTTTACTTCTAAAACAAACGCGTTCATTGTGGAACATCCATGTTTTTTGAACTCGTTCAAAAATTATAAACATACCCAGAGGGGTAAGCAGAGACTACAGACTTCCATTTGACACGATACTGATTTCTACTTTGAGTATTCAACCAACTTGGTTTAATACTCAAAGGATTTCTATCTTCTACTTTTATTTTTTAATTTAATAATAAATGATAAAAAAATATTTTCATCCTAAGTTTATACTGGATTTAACTGTGGCATCACATCGTCAAACACCTCAGTACGTGACAAAGTTTTTTATAACATAGAATAAGGGTTACAAGCGGGCACACAGTGCACCCGATGGTGAGTAGATGCTGTGGCCCATAGACATCTACATTTATCCTCGATTAAGAATCAAAACGCAGGTGCGTTGTCACCCCTGAGGACTACGATGGAATGCCTCGTTTCTAGTAAAAAAGGGTCTGCGGGTCTCTACACTCACCATACAAAACACAGCAGTATTAAGCTGCTATTTGACGCTGGTATTCTGTGAGAGCGTGGTCCTTCCTCGGTCGAGCGGAACCATTCGTGCTACAACCGTAATATAGCTGCAGCATGGCTCTACCACGTATAAAATTGACTAATTATTAGTATAGATGACGGCTCTGTCGTCTTTGACGGCTCCGTGACGCAGTAGCTTAGCAATGAGTTACATTGCTGAGGGCCGCGGGTTCGAATTCCGCACGTAGCAAGTATTAGTATGGCCTACAAGTAATAAGTTCAGGTTTGTGCAATTTATGTATGTAAACTGCCTCCACGATTCGGGAGAAAATCCTGCCTTTAAAAAAAGGTAAACCGTGATAGCTCATCATTGGGATAAAATAAATGATCGCTGGAAATTGTTAATTGCAATTTATGAATTCTGTAATAAATACGTGTACGAAATCGCTAACACGCACTATATAGATTAGCGAGGTGTACTAAGTGCTACGTGATATTAAAATGAAAGTTCTGTTCCCAGCTTTATTTAACAAATGCTTACCGGTTTTCTGTATTGTAGATGAAATAGGCGAAGATATAATAACACCAAAAAGGTGGACACTGACTAAACAAAATAAAACGTTCAAAATATACATTATTAAATATTTCTATATCACGTTCCAGTACAAATTACATTAAATAAGAAAAATATATCTAATAACGTTTTCATCATGTTCAAACACGACTAATAACTGACCATTTATAAGTCATACCACGTTATAAAAAGAATTTTGTTTATTATTGTTTACTAAGTCCACGTGTTAGAAAACAACTAATACCCATGGTGCCAGGGTACGGATACAAACAGAACTCCTAGTTACTGCGCCATCGAAACCTTAATTAATGCATTCGTAATAAACTTTATTAACACGCAGTTAGCGTATTTAGCGTAATTGCTTCTGGAAATGCCACGTGGTATAAATCAAGCGAGCTGCGCCGTTTACTGCGCTACAACGGGAAAAAAATTAACAACGCGAAAGATTCATAATACATTACATCAGTACTGTTTTATCAACCGACGAAAAAACGGAGGAGGTTCTCAGTTCGACGCGTATATTTTTTTATGTTTGTTTTATTGTTTTACTTTTTACAGAGTAGTTCGAATTTGATAATCCTTTTTAAATGGATAGGGTATATACCTCGAAATTGGTCCCATATAAATTTGGAAAAAAATGTTTACTCTAAGGGTGGGAAAATAGGGGTGATTTATTACAGAGTAGTCCGATTTTGATATTTCTTTTTTATTGATTAGGGTATACCTCAAAATTTGTCCCATATAAGTTTGGAAACATTTTTTAACTCTAAGGATGGGAAAATAGGGGTGATTTATTACAGAATTGTCCGATTTTGATAATTATTTTTTTATTGGGTAGGATATACCTCGAAATTGGTCCTATATAAATTTGGAAAGAAAAAATTACCCTAAGGGTGAGAAAATAGAGGTTATTTATTAAGCCCAATCCAATATAGTAAAAAGGTACCGAACGTTTATGCTATGAAATAAACTGATTATGTTAATTATATACGAGTATCACCTTATGTAGCTAAAGAATAATTTTTAGCACATATCATAGCAGTAATCAGTATGCGACTCATTTAAAACGGAATAATTTTAATAAGATTCATTATTTTAATGAGAGTAAGTAATCATCTATTTAATTTAATCACGAGGCTGGATTCCGTGCGCGTTTACTCTATGTAATGACATGTTTGCGACTATATTATATTTATACGTGGTAGAGCCATGCTGCAGTTATATTAGAAGTATAGTTGTAGTACGAATGGGTCGACCGGGGAAGGACCACGCTCTCACAGAATACAAGCGTAAAATAGCAGCTTAATGCTGCTGTGTTTCGTGTGCTGAGTGTAGAGAACCGGAGATCCTTTTTTACAGAAACGAGGCATTCCATCTTAGTCCTAACGGGTGACAACGCATCTGCATTTTGATTCGTAATTGAGGATAGATGTAGATGTCTATGGGCCACAGCAACCACTTACCATCAGGTGGACCGTGTGCTCGTTTGTCAACCTACCCAAGTAAGTAAGTACTTATTTACTAAGCCACCTCAAAAAAGGCGGAATACTGTGTGGTGGCGGTATTCTATCTACTACGAATACCGTCCCGTGGGTGTCGCAGGAGGCGACAGAGGGACTCCAAAGCTGAAGATGGGTAGAACCATCATTATGATAGCAACTAAAAACAATAAAAATCTGCGGTTGGCAGCCCGCTAACCAAAACGTGACAGCTATGGCAAAAGTCTCCCGATGAGGCAATCTAAAACAGTCCTAAGTTCAGCTTTTATAAACTGTAATGGATGTAGGGATGCTAAAAGGATGAGGTTCTTAAATCGTCTGTATATTTATTATCAAGAGCACAGGCGCTACTCTAGCCTGCCTCTTGGTATTCTATAGGATAGACTACCTCGTTGATCTAGTGTGTGTAATAGTGCGACTGCTGATCATGAGGTCCTGGGTTCGAATCCCAGGTCGGGCCAAAAAATCATTTATTGAGTTTTTCTGTCAAGAAATTCTCAGTAGCTGTCCGGAGTCAGGAAGTTGGCGGTGTCTCACCCCCGTGCCTCAGAAAGCACGTAAAGCCGTTGGTCCTGCGCCTGATCTCTCTCCGGTCGTGTCGGTTTACTGTTCCATCGGGTTATAAGAGTGAGGGAATAGAGAGTGCACCTGTGCTTGCGCATACGCTTGGGCACTATAATCCTGTCCTGCACTAGCCTCCGTTGAGGCAGGCCGCCGTGGTCGAAATTCAGTCTGGAGGACATTATTATTATTTGGGGTATCTATATAGTTTTCTCATCTGGTTGGGTTATATAAATATATAACTATAAATTAAAATGAAACGATAAATATACATAAATATCAATAACATAAAATAAATACAAAAATACATAAATAAATAAAAGCCCAACCAGATGGAAGCCCTCGGCAGGGGAGACCAAACGGCCGAGGGTTAGGAGGAAAGGGAAAGAAACCGGCGGACGATGCGGGCGGTATCGAGGAGCACCGCCTTTTGCATTTGAGCCCGGAGCGGTCCGCCACGGAGTCCCAGTCGCCTCAGATGACCCGAGAGGCTGACTGGGATTAGCCCATTCGCAGAGACGACTACAGGAATAATTTCGGCCGGCAGACCACCCCACATATCGGTCACCTCGTGAGCCAGGTCCAGATATTTTGTTCGTTTATCTGTTTCGGCTTTCACGAGGTTCTCGTCATACGGAATGGTAATGTCGACCAAAAATATCCTTGACTGTGCCCGGTCCATCAGCACAATATCAGGCTTATTCGCAAGAATAGTCCTGTCTGTGATGATGGCCCGGTCCCAGTAGAGCCTGGCGCGGTCATTTTTGAGCACGGCTTCCGGCAAGTACTTGTAATACGGCACTTTCCGGCCCACGAGACCGTATTTCAGAGCGAGCTCCTGGTGTAGAATTCTGGCTACTAGGTTGTGCCTGTGCAAGTACTCAGAGTTAGAAAGCGCCGAACAACCGGAGATGACATGCCTAAGTGACTCAACGGGATGGCGACAAGCTCGACAAACGTCGACAGTGCCATCCTTTAGGATGTATCTCCGATAGTTGTTGGTCTTAATAACCTGATCCTGTATTGCACAGACAAAACCCTCGGTTTCCCCGAAGAGGTCACCGAAACGTAGCCAGTTGAGGGAGGCGACTGTATCTACGAAGGGCTCATGTAGAACCCTGTAGTACCTCCCGTGGAGCTCCTTCTCCTTCCATACGGTCTCCCGGTCGGAAATGCTTAGTACTGCCGGGTCCTGCCATTGCTCGTTGGCTAAGGATAGAGGGGTAAGTCCTTTATCACTAGAAATGACGTCATTATAGAATGGATCATCCGATCTCACCAGGAAGTAATTACGGAGGCTGCACACTTCGCGATTATGCATGGTGAGCGCGCTCAGGAAGCCACGCCCACCATGCTTTCGCGGCAAGTACAGCCTCATTACCGACGATCTCAAATGATGCATCCTATGGGACGTCATGGTAGTGCGGACTTTTCTATCCAGGGCGTTAAGTTCGGTCTGAGTCCACCTGAGTATGCCAAAGGTATACATGAGGACAGGCATGACCCAGCCGTTATATGCGTGTGCCTTATTCACACCGAACAAAAGGCTGTTAAGCACTTTGGTCAAGCGTGCATAAAACGTGTCGCAAACTGAGTGTTTCATACCAGCCTCACCGATACCGATGTTCTGTGACATACCCAGGTATCGGTATGTTTCAGCCTCGGAAAGGGTCCTTAAGTTGACGGGCATAGATAAGTCTATGCCCTCAGAGTTAGTTAACTTCCTTGTTTGTCATTCGATTTTTTTCTTTTATTAAATAGGTTGCAATTCACGGGTGGTCCCTTATAATTTTAAGAAGAAATTGCATCCTTTTGGGTGGTAAAATAGGGCATAAAGATTTTAATGTTACTATTTAGACGATATTCTAGTTGTTCTTGAAGTTGTAGATATTCTTTAGTCCGTTCAAAACCGTAAAAAACTAAAAAAAAATCATTAAAAAATGTAAAAACCGACATAAAAACTGAAAAGATTAAAGAAATTTACATAACAGCTTCTAATGTCGAGACTTAAATTCTTTAGTACACTATGTCTTAACAAATGGCACATTTCATAACTCAAACACTAAAATCATTAATAGGTTTGTTCATGAAATTTAAAATTTTATCTATTCGTTATAAAACATCCAAAATGATAGTACAGTGGTGTAAGTTTAACAGTTTTTGATTTATGGGGGGCTCGAAAGTGGCTCGAAATGATTCATATAAATATGCATCGCCCTTTTTTTTTTCGAACCTAGCAGATACACTGTAGAAATGATGTGTAACACTGTTTACTGCGCCGGATGTGTTAACTCACGTCTACAAAATGTAAAAAAACGCAGGAAATAAAGTAAATGGGGCTCTACACTCTATTGTAAAAAGTCAAAATGTGTCAAAAAATACACGTATTACAATTCACAATGCTGTGTTAGTCCCTACTTTAACGTATGAGTAGAATAAATGCAGTAGAAATGCGGTCGCTAAGGAGTATGTTAGGTCTGAATCTGAGTGACAGGGTGAGAAATTGTGTGATAAAAGAAGAGTGTGGCTTGTAAGATGATTCTTGCCCAGGATTAAGAGAGGAATGCTTCGGTAGTTTGGTCATGTAGAAAAAGTGAAGAGGAGAGTGGCAAAAAAAATTTATGTTGCAAAAGTGAATGGAAGAGTCGGAAAGGAACGTCCTAGGTGAATGTTTATCGACCAAATTGTCGATATATTGAAAATGGGCCAAATTAGGTAGTACCCTTAACCGAGGAGCATGTATGCGTAGGTATATGGATGCGGAGGAGGTGAGAGAGGTGTGTCAGGATCGTGCCAAATGGAAATAGTCTCTGCCTACCCCTCTGGGTGACAGGCGTGAGTGTTTATGTGTATATGTTGTTTCAAAATGTGTTAGGGCACAGCGTAGGTTTTTTAGCGTCAAGTTGCCAGCAGAATAGCATCTGCATTCTTTTTTTTCAACGTTTTTGAGCACTTGTGGTATTACACGATTCGTATTTTATACTTGCTGGTACCCAGAAATAATTGCGGAAATATCGATTTAAATTTGAAAGAGTTATATTGTTTAATTAGGAATGATAATACAGTCATTGAAGTTTGGTACATAACGCTCAAAAAATTTGTCGGTACGATACGCGCGCCACCTGGTGTAAGTTAATTGTTGGTATTACGCCTATAAACTTCGCGCAAGTGTAAAGAATAAGTTGACAAAGTTTTACCGCAATCATTATGAAAGGTATGGCGGAGCATATAATACGACCAAACATTAGTTTTTTATACATTGTTTTTATAAACTGAAACTCCGTTAAATGTAAAAGGAGTGATATTGACTTTACTTACTGGCCACAAGGTTTTATTTTGATAGATGGCTGAGTTGTCAGCTGTGTGCAAAATTTGTTGCGCCATGGCGCAGTTTTGAGTTAAAGCAATGAGCCGGTTCAGTAAACTGTGCCTGAGTTAACGCAAGGAATTTCGCTGAGTTACCCATGTCTAACACACTGCCATGTCTCTAGATAGACTTTGTCTTTAGCCTTTGTCTAAATCTGCTGTAGCCACTTATCTGTAAGATGCGGTATCTAATAATAACCGTTTAACTAAAAGCCATATATGAAATAAAAATATAACCTTTGAATATCACTTTGCATTTTCATTGATTATATTTATTATTAACTATAAAGAGCCGTGGTAGCTCAGTGGTTAACGCTCGCTGTAAATATAACAGAACGCGAGTAACCCGGGTTCGATCCCCGCCGGCACCAATGAAATTGTTAATTGCAATTTTAAGTGCTGATTTACCACGTGCTCGGCGGTGAAGGAAAACATCGTGAGGAAACCTGCATGTCTGAGGAATGAGAAAAAAATATTTCGAAGACATGTGAAGTTCGTCAACACGCATTTGGGCAGCGCGGCGGACACTTCCTTGCCCTAAACCCTCTCAGAAATGAGGGGAGGCCTGTGCCCAGCAGTGGGACGTATATAGGCTGTAACTTTACTTTACTTTACTTTAACTATAAATGACAGCAACAAAAAATAAGATAAGATTTTTTTTAAAATAAGGTTGACAAACGAGCACACAGTCCACCTGATGGTAAGTGAATTCTGTGGCTTTTACACATCCACATTTATCCTCGATTAAGAATCAAAACGCAAATACGTCCTCAGGGGTGACACCTGAGGACTAAGATGGAATGATTCATTTCCAGCAAAAAAGTCTCCGGATCTCTACACTCGCCATACGAAACCCAGCAGTATTAAGCTGCTATTTTAAGCTGGTATTCTGTGAGAGCGTGGTCCTCAGTCGAGCCGACCAATTCGTGCTAAAACCATAATATATCTGCATCGTGGCTCTACCACGTAGAAAAGTGTCATTTTAATTTAAAAAACACACAGAGATCATCATAAAGCGACAAAGACTCACCTGTACCGACACATTCTTCGCTGTTGCAGGGTCGGGGGCTCCTGTTCTCAGTGAGCACCAGGACAGTTGTGTAGATTGCGAGCGCCACCAAGGACAGTCCCAACGCGCCGATCAACACCGATGAACAGCGGACCGTGCGCTCTCTGTAATATACGCATATATTATATTTTACTTACTCCAAAATCAATGAGAGCCGTGGTAGCTTAGGGCTGAGCACAGAAATAGTAATATTATTACGATTTATGTGGTGATAAGCGAACGCTGTAAATCTCGCAGCACGCAAACTACTGGGGTTCGAACCCCGCCGGCACCAGCAAAGCTGTTAATTATATGAAGCATACGAAGAGTTGGATCTCATCATAATCATCTTAATAACTGCCTGTTGTAGTCCACTGCTGAACCTTGCCTTCATTGATATCCTCACAGAAAGAATACTAGCCATAACAGCCAGGCTATGCAGGCTGGTTGGCAAAAGTAAAGTAAAGTTACAGCCTATATACGTCCCACTGCTGAGCACAGGCCTCCCCTCAGTTATGAGAGGGTTTTAGGGCAGGGAAGTGTCCGCCGCGCTGCCCCAATTCGTGTTGGCGAACTTCACATGTATTCGAAATATTATTTTTTTTCGTTCTTATTCCTCAGATATGCAGGTTTCCTCACGATGTTTTCCTTCACCGCCGAGCATGTAGTAAATCAGCACTTAAAATTGCAATTAACAATTTCATTGGTCCCGGCGGGGATCGAACCCAGGTTACTCGCGTTCTGTTATATTTACATCGAGCGTTTAACCATCTGAGCTACCACGCCTCTCTTTCTCTGGTTGGCAAACGGAGTATTTTTTAAATTAGAGTTGCTATCAGGAAGCTGCAGTTGCAAATCTCCGGTTTAGGTCACCTCTAGCGCCTCTTAGTACACCCACGGGGTTATATGGGGTAGTGGATTATCTTACGCCTTCATTAAACGACGTAAAACATCATTAAATTAGTTATAAATATATACAGGGTGCGATTTCTACTACGGAAAATTTCACACGTGTGTGCTTAAAATAATTACACGGAACCATAAATATAGCTTCTCTAAACAAACAATGTACGTTATCGAAAAACATTTTAAAACGTATTTCATCATTCCTGCATGGATTCATAATAGTTTTTAGTGATTTGAACAAAATCGTAGAATTTTCGATTGTTCTATATTCTTATCCTTTTTAGAAACGTTACCCCTCACACTAAGAACTTTTCCAGTATCGTGGAGGCAGTTTATGTTAAAAGGTCAAACATCCAGACCCAGAACAATTATTAGTAAGTCATACAAATACTTGTTCCGTGCGGATTTCGAACCCGCTGCCCTTAACGCCGCAACTCAATGCTAAGCCATTGCGCCACAGAGTCATGAATACACCCATCATTCTCCACCCATAATTCAACCGATTTTTATGATCCTTACTAAGCATAAACGTAGCGAATTTTAAATTTTTTATTCTTAACCCGTGAGTATTTTTTACTCGAGCGATTACGTAGTTATCAATAACTTAAATTGAAAACAAAAAAACCCGAACAAAAATAGCTGATGATCTTCAAACGGTTGGATCAAGTCACTTTTCAAACAAAAAAAGTCTGTTCGTCCGTGGGAGCTACGATACGATGCCACAAAGAGACACACAGTTACTCCATATAACATTAGCTATCTGACAGTGAAAGTCCCATCCACGGAGCAAACAAAATCGGTCCAGCGGTTTCGGAGATTACCCGAAATGGCTGGCCCGGATGAAACAAAGAGCCAAAAAGTAGGATAGACACACAGACAGACAAAAGTTACAAAAATGTTTTTTTTGTAATATCACCATATATACTTTCATATGTATGTAGTAAAAATCTGTTATTTTGAAATTATAAAAACGTTACACACGTTAAATATACAGTGCTATTCTGCAAAGAGTAGCCAAATTTTAAACTTAAGTTTAAATATATAAATAATCATATACCGTTATTGCAGTTTTCGAAAATACGACTAAATAAGGCTTACTTTTACTTGAAATGATCCCAAATTGAATGTGATTTATGGGCAACAATGTATTTACCTACCGATTGACCGTTTGTCGTGTCGTGTGCGTGCGCAGTAAAATTAGGTAAAATAACGCATTACCACGCATTTCGAATTTGAAACACAAAAAGGACAGAATGTTTGAGTTATTTTAAATAAATTTTTCGTCACCATTTGCCAATATTATTTATTCTGAACATTCTCTGCAAATTTGGCCGGTTATTGCAAAATATCCCTGTATAACACACGTCTCTTTGTGTCGGGGGTTAAAAATACTAAGGCTTGTGCGTGTGGCTTGCTTACAAAACACATTTAGTGAATTACATTATTGGATAAAATATGAATGTGAGTACAAATAATACAGATAAAGTATACTGGGCAGAGGAACCTCATTTTGAAACGATAGTAGATTATATGATGAACTAAATCGAATATTTTTTTGTTTAATATAGATCACATGTAATCATTGGAAGTCATTTTTTACTTTACAATTGGTTCGGAAAAAACCTCTGTCTTGGGAAGAACCAGCAAGAAACACAACGGGATATTTTTTCGAAAAGTAAATTATACAATATGAAAGGTTGTACAAACTACAAAATTTATACATATTAGAAACAGCTTAGAAGCGGCCACCTCATTCCCAGGGATATTATGAATCATTTATATTATAATAATCCTTTTTATAAAGTTTTTTTTTAATTAAATATTTAAACTTGGTCATAGAGAGACTTTGTATATTTTCTCGGACTTTGTTTTAATATATAAAATTTTCGTAAATATACTGAGAAGCCAAAGTTAATATAGTTATTTCTTTAACTTTTTCTCTAAGAGACATTCGGTTTTAAGATAGCTCTTATGGTTCTATTCTGCAAAACAAAAATAGCTTCCAAATCAGCCGCATTCCCCCATAGCAAAATCACATATGACGTTATGATATGATATGATGGAAATAACTGAAATAAACTAATCTAACTGTCTCGACACTAGTGCGATGATGTTTGACTTTCGAAATTCAGAGTTTTATTGATGTGGGTATAGTGAGATAGATCTATCGCAGATCACAAGAACTTGTCGATAGGCTTCCCGATAGACTGCTTCACATGATAGAATATGATAGCTTTGCGACCGCAGTTTTTTTATTATTGAGTAGGTAGTTATCATTAAAATGCTGTCATCCATTTCATAATTGACTTTTTCTTTGTCGGCTCTTGCAACACTTACAGGGTGAAATGGGGAAGAAGATTATCTTACTCCACCACTACACTGCATAGCTACCTTCATAACCTACACCCATTGCATTTTATGTAGATACAACTAGCGATCCGAGCCGGTTTCGCTCGAGTGATTTCTGAATCTCGTCAGCTACCACCTACCAGGTCAAAATGTGAATATAAAGTTTAGATTGTTAGAATTTAGAATGTGAATCTCAATTTTTGTATGTGTTTGAATGGGCCCTTAGATAGTTTAGAATCTAAACTATTTAAGGACTTATTCAAATACACACAAAAAATTCATCAAAATCGGTCGAGCCGATATTGAGATTTAGCAATACTAAGGGACAGCACTTGATTTTATATGTATACTAGCCTGCCAGGCAGACGTTGTTCTGCCCTTTTCTACGACCCTGTCATGTCCTATTAAGAATCCTTAAATTCGCAAAAAATAAATTGTGGGTTACTCATGGGCAAAAAAAACTATCCTATCTCTCAAGTTGGACCAAACTGCACACGGTGTGCAAATTTCATTAAAATCGGTTAAGTAGTTTAGGAGCCTATCGCGGACAAACAACGTGACACGTAATTTATATATATTAAGATATACTATACATACCGGGTGAGTTTTTTACCGTTTGGAAAAAATAGGGTATAACAGGTGAACGGGATAAAAGCCTATAGCACTGATATTTTACTATTTTTATTTAACATTAACGTATTATGAAATTAATCTATCAATAAATACTAATAATTTGAAATAAACTCGATAGGTACTAAAATATAACAACAAAATTTTTGAAATAAATAAATGAATCTATAAAAAACTATCGAAATTGAAATAATACGTACCCAATTAGTAGTATTCATTGATAGATCATTTTCATAACAATATGTTAATGTAAAATAAAAAAAATGTA